>JAVIAB010000001.1:24552292-24742594 GCA_032433765.1 Megaustenia siamemsis
ACAGGGCCAAACCCCCACAACAACATTAACAACCTAAAAATAATAGCCTAAACTACCATTTTAAGACACAGAGCCAGTCATGTACCACTGAAAAACAACCACTTCAATAGAATACAACAAAACCAAACTCCAGCATATCTTCTCTGTAATTTTTTTTTTTTTTTTTGGTACCCCTGTCATGCCAAGTGGCGTATAGGGAATATGGTGTTAGTGACCATAAATTTTACAGACGCACATGATTTTTGGGGTAATGTGGTCAGTATTACGCCGTGTCGCTTTACTTTCCCAGAAAAAAAATCCGGAAGCCGTCGGTTGGGGTCAAACCCTACCTCTTGTCCTTTGTAGTCCAGTTCACTAACCACTGAGCTATCGTAGCTCCCTTCTCTGTAATTACCTGCTTGAAATAGTAGAACATCACCTGTTTTGAATTTCCAAAGCTCACTGATATCAGAGCAACTCTACTTTTTAAAAACCTAATAAATTGAATATCTTACACAGAACTACAAGGGAACTCAAAAATACCTGTAGATACAACTACATGGCTGATGGATCCATAACAAAAACAGGTTGTGTGCTTGTTGAAATTCAAGTCTCAGAAATGAAAGTCACATCTTCATGCTGTCGCCTCACCACAATGTGTGAGCTGAGCTTTCTATTTCATTCACAAAAGAAAATAGTCTGACCTTACAAAACTAAAAAATTCAAGGAGGAAAAGAAAGCAAACAAGGAAGTTTTAAATCAGCTGAAAATGAAAAAAAAAAAACTACTTAATACATTTCGAAAAAAGACAACTGAATTTGTTGAGGCATGTGAAGAGACACAATATCTTACCGGAAGTCATCTTGTAAATGAAGGTACAAGATAGGTTAGACAAAGACAGACCAAGGTTAACTAAAGTGGGCTGATAACATCAAAAGATGGACACGTGAACCTATGACAATATGTTCAATCAAAACAAGAGACAGAGTAAAATGGCGCTCCATGGAAGCCAATCTTCAATGTGGAGACGGCACCTAATGATGATTAAGCGATTCTTGTGTACATGAATATTATAAGAATTTTCCTCAGACATGTTTATGCCATATAGAGCCAATTCAAACCTATGGAAGTGAATCACGGGCTGTAGACCAACAAATGAAAAGATAATTGAAGGCCACAGACATTGGATTTATCAGAAGAATTTTGAGGGTTCCCTGAACAGCCAAAAAAAAAAAAAAGACCAACAAGAAAATTCTCATCAAAGCCAACACAAAAAGAGAGATCCTAAAAAACATAAAAAAGAATCATTCAACATTTTTCAGGCATATCAAGAGAAGAGGAACACTTGGTTACAACTGACAAAATACAGGGAAAGAGAGACTGTAGATGACAAGGAGAGAAGATACTGGATAGCTTGGTGTTATTGTAAACAATCAACAACAGAATTGACACGATAGATATACTGAGGATATGATAACCAGTGCTAACCGGTATGGCACATGATGATAATGATGTTTATAAAATGATGACAGTCCAGTCAAAAAGACCTTTATGAGAAACTAATCTTCAACAAAATTCAACTGCATCCATTTTTAGTGAGCATTTTTATTATTTGGTTTTGTTTTCCTTACCCTTTCACCATTTCCCTCCTACCTGAAGGCTGCAGGTGGTTTCAAAATGAATATTTGTTTGCACATAAATTATCTGCTTCAGAGATTCAGTCAAGTTCAACTTACTTGTTGTTTTGGGTATAAATTTGGGAGCTAGATATCCAAGTTGATTAAAATTGTGAATTTTATTTAAAATAACAAATGAGTTTTCAACTGTAATACTTAAGAAGATACATATAGAGGATGCAACTGTAATGGTTTGATTTTATTTTGAACTAAAAAGATAAAATAATATAGAGAATTATGGAAACAGAGAAGAAAAACATATTCAAGAGAAGTAACTTTAATACTGAAATATGCAAGGATAGGGGTTTCAAGCATACAATGGTGACAGCTGCAAAGGACAGAGAATATGGGAGAAATATAATAAGTTCAACTTCAAAACTAGTTGAAAAGGTAAATGCGTTGCATATTAATCATAGAGGAGTGAAATATTAATTGTCACTTTACTAGACATATGAAGGTGAGTGGACTAATACATTTTCTCACTTTTAATATCTCTACTATCTTTGCCCGTGTAGGTACTCATTCCTTTTTTCAGCTGGGTAGACTGGTGAGTGTTAGGAAATAATTGAACCACCATCATTTAATTGTCCAGACTGCATGCTAACAACCACTCTGTTATAGCCAGTCTACAAATACTTACTTTGTGATGTTTATCAGATGACTACTAAAGGAATGAATGGTCCTTTTCACCATCTGCCTTTAAAAGGACATTAACTCTTTCCGTACATTTCACCGCACTGTGCATCACACCGATTTTGGCTGTGTTCATTTCACCGCATAGTGCGCCACTCTCAATTTGATTATTGTGAACCGTCATCAAACCATATTCTTTTTTCCATGTCTTGTATCATCTTGGTATTGGTGAAATCTAATACCTTGTTCAGTTATCTAAACATTCATATATAATATGTTATATATTAGATAAATATAAATATGTAGATTGATTCTTAAAACCATGAAAAATGTTAAAAATGAAAACTCTTGTGTTGCATCGATAAAAAGCTTCCGTACAGAAAGGGTTAAGTGGGCATGAATGTGTTGTGTTTATTTGTATCTTTCAGCCCAACACATTTGATTTCAACAAAGTATTTTTTAGTACAGGGTTGCCTGTCCTCTTTGATCCCTACTTGCTTATACAGACTGGATAGTCTGTTTCCAGGAGTACTGCTGGGAGGTAGAGAATAGTTTTGATTGGCTCTATTATTTGCCTATTCTTATTCTTGCAGTCAGCTGTGGGTTGCTGACCTCACTCAGCTCAGTTGCTGGATGGACCCTACAGATGATACAGTGTAAAAAAAAAGTAAAGTGCCCCTTCACGTCATGTGGCACATAGGGAAAATGGTGTTAGTGACCATAATTTTTCACAGACCTTCGGCACATGATCTTTGGGGTAATGTTGGAATTACGGAAGCCGCGATAGCTCAGTGGTTAGTGAACTGGACTACAAAGGACAAGAGGTAGGACTCGATCCCAACCGACGGCTTCTGGTTCACCCAGCCTTTAATGGGTACCGGATTTTTTCTGGGAAAGTAAAGCGGCACGGGCGTAATACCGACCACATTACCCCAAAAATCATGTGCCGAAGGTCTGTAAAATTGATGGTCACTAACACCATATTCCCTATACGCGAATTGGCTTTACGGGGGTACTTTACTTTACTTTACTAGTCTGGCCAAAGATTAAGCACCAAGAGGGATGGCAACCTGGTACAAAAAAATACCATGCTGAATTCAGATGATTTTTTAATTTTTTTTATTACGCATGTGCCACTTTACTTTCCCAGAAAAAAATCCAATACCCATTTAAGGCTTTTCATTTCAAACAAATGAAAAGACGGTTAGAGGCCACAGAGATGGGATTTCTCAGAAGAATGTTGAAAGTTCCCTGGACAGATAAAAAGACCAATGAGGAAGTTCTCAAAGAGACCAACACAAAAAGGGAGCTCTTAAAAAACATCAGAAAGAAGCAATCAACATTTTTCGGGCACATCATGAGAAGAGGAAAGTTGGAATACTTGGTTACAACTGGCAAAATAAAAGGAAAGAGAGATAGCGGACGACAAAGAGAGAAAATACTGGATAGCTTGGTGTCATGGCATGGAAAACAGTCAACAACAGAACTGATACGATGCACTGTAGATAGAAGATTGTGGAGGGACATGATCGCCTACGCCAGCCGGCAGGGTACATGATGATGATGAACCTGGAAGCCATCGATCAGGATTGAACCCAACCTTTTGTCTTGATACAGTGTTACTACTGCAAGACCATTTTTATTTTATTATTTTCATGGCCAATTTACACCTTCACAGATGGTTGGAAGCATACTACTGTTAATTTGTAGGCACTGTTTTGATGAGCAGCCTCTGACATGTCCAGCTGCAGAATGAACATGATAGATTCATGTCATGGGAGGTCTCCTCTTTTCTCCTGCAACAATTTTCTTCTAAGTTTCACTTCATTTCATTTTCAAGTATTATTGTACCACTCGATCCCAACTGGCGGGTACTTTACTTTACTTTACTTTATTGTACCACATCTTATATTTCTTCTCCATGTGCTATGATTTTTTTGTAAAATATTCCCAATTGTTTTTATTTAAATGGAAAATTCACCCAGGGATGCCTAGCAGATATCTTTCTATCTCTGTTTTAGTTTACCCACAGGTCTTCCATATAGTCCTCCATATAATATCTGCTTGGGGATATGGTTGTTATCCATTCTACTAACATGTTCCAGGTATCCTAACCGTTGATTTTCTATATCATTTTTTTTTTTTGCGTTCGCCAACTTTCACCTCTAGCGAAGACCCTAGAGACTAGGAACTGAATTTTTCATGTTAATCCGTTTTTACCTGGCAGCTGCATGCACATGGGTCCCTTGTTGCACAGGCAGATAACTCCATCTTCGGATGTACTCATATTGTTTCTGTTGATGAGTAATTAACGTTTCAAGCCGAGCCTTGCTGCTGAGACCAGAGGTGGTTGCAGCAGAGAGAAGCCATAAATAAAAATCCCAGTTGGTGCAGCCGAGATTTGAACTCACAACCTCTCTGTCTCGAGACCGGAGTTTTGCCTCGAGACCAAACTGTCCCCCTTCTATATCATATAAAATTGCACAAGTAATTTCTACAAAATATTCTCTTTTTTCAGTTGTAACTGTTCATATCCTGGGACACCTCTTTTCTTATTTCTAGGCAGCAAATGCATTCCTGGCTCAAAGGATCTCCAGCATCAATGCTATGTCAGCAATTTGTGAAGCCACTGGTGCTGATGTGGATGAAGTGGCACACGCTATAGGTACAGACTCCAGAATAGGGCCAAAGTTTCTCAAAGCAAGTGTAGGTAGGTAATAATACTAATTGCTTCATATAATCTGCCAGGTTAGAACCATAGTTGACCAAGATCCTATCATGAATGAAGAACATACTATAGGTACAGATTCTAGATAGAATAGGGCTAAATTTCTGAAAGCATGTGTAGTGAAGGTAGATAACAAGGCAAATTAGTAAAAAAAAGTAAGGTACCCCCGTCACGCCAAGTGGCGTATAGGGAATATGATGTTAGTGACCATAAATTTTACAGACCTTCTGCACATGATTTTTGGGCTAATGTGGTCAGTATTACTCCCGTACCGATTTACTTTCCCAGAAAAAAATCCAGTACCCATTAAAGGCTGGGTGAACCTGGAAGCCGTCGGTTGGGGTCGAACCCTACCTCTTGTCCTTTGCAGTCCAGTTCACTAACCACTGAGCTAGGGTGGCTCCCTAACAAGGCAAATTGCTTCATGTAAATTTCCAGCTTGGGTCCATAGCTGACCAAGACCCTAACATGAATGAAGTAGCAAATGCCACAGGGTACAGACTCCAGAATATAGCCAAAGTTTCTGAAAGCAGGTGTAGGTAGACAGTCATTCTAATTGCTTCATATAAACTGTCTGGTTAGAAGCATAGCTGACCAAGATCCTAACATGAATGAAGAAGCACAGACTAGAATATGACCAAAGTTTCTGAAAGCAGGTGTAGGTAGACAGTCATTCTAATTGCTTCATATAAACTGTCTGGTTAGAAGCATAGCTGACCAAGATCCTAACATGAATGAAGAAGCACAGACTAGAATATGACCAAAGTTTCTGAAAGCAGGTGTAGGTAGACAGTCATTCTAATTGCTTCATATAAACTGTCTGGTTAGAAGCATAGCTGACCAAGATCCTAACATGAATGAAGAAGCACAGACTAGAATATGACCAAAGTTTCTGAAAGCAGGTGTAGGTAGACAGTCATTCTAATTGCTTCATATAAACTGTCTGGTTAGAAGCATAGCTGACCAAGATCCTAACATGAATGAAGAAGCACAGACTAGAATATGACCAAAGTTTCTGAAAGCAGGTGTAGGTAGACAGTCATTCTAATTGCTTCATATAAACTGTCTGGTTAGAAGCATAGCTGACCAAGATCCTAACATGAATGAAGAAGCACAGACTAGAATATGACCAAAGTTTCTGAAAGCAGGTGTAGGTAGACAGTCATTCTAATTGCTTCATATAAACTGTCTGGTTAGAAGCATAGCTGACCAAGATCCTAACATGAATGAAGAAGCACAGACTAGAATATGACCAAAGTTTCTGAAAGCAAGTATATGTAGACAATAATGCTAATTGTTTCATATAAACTGTCAGGTTAGAAGCATAGCTGACCAAGACCCTAACATGAATGAAGTAACAAATGCCACATGGTACAGACTCCAGAATATAGCCAAAGTTTCAGAAAGTAGGTGAACGCAGACAATAATGCTAATTGTTTCATATAAACTGTCAGGTTAAAATCATAGCTGACCAAGACCCTAACATGAATGAAGTAACAAATGCCACATGGTACAGACTCCAGAATATAGCCAAAGTTTCAGAAAGCAGGTGAACGCAGGCAATAATGCTAATTGTTTCATATAAACTGTCAGGTTAGAATCATAGCTGACCAAGACCCTAACATGAATGAAGTAACAAATGCCACATGGTACAGACTCCAGAATATAGCCAAAGTTTCTGAAAGCAGGTGAACATAGACAATAATGCTAATTGTTTCATATAAACTGTCAGGTTAGAATCATAGCTGACCAAGATCCTAACATGAATGAAGTAACAAATGCCACATGGTACAGACTCCAGAATATAGCCAAAGTTTCAGAAAGTAGGTGAACGCAGACAATAATGCTAATTGTTTCATATAAACTGTCAGGTTAGAATCATAGCTGACCAAGACCCTAACATGAATGAAGTAACAAATGCCACATGGTACAGACTCCAGAATATAGCCAAAATTTCAGAAAGCAGGTGAACGCAGACAATAATGTTAATTGTTTCATATAAACTGTCAGGTTAGAATCATAGCTGACCAAGACCCTAACATGAATGAAGTAACAAATGCCACATGGTACAGACTCCAGAATATAGCCAAAGTTTCAGAAAGCAGGTGAACGTAGACAATAATGCTAATTGTTTCATATAAACTGTCTGGTTTTGACCTGAACTAACAAAGATAATGTGGATAAAGCAGCACATGTCTTATGTACAGACTCCAGAATAGAAATATGCTGTGTAGTGACCTATATATTTGACATATATATTTGACATATGTGTTTGGATGATAAGAAATTTTGATTCTCTGTCTGCCTTTGTGTCTTCCTCTACTCAATTTCCTTGTGAGTTTTGTCAGACCTGCAGGACATTTTATATGATCTCATCATTCCAACTTTCAATGCTCACAATAAATTATGTTTATGAAAAACGAACTCAGGAGTGCTTATTTTTTTTTCTTCACTTCCTCATGTACCACCTGTTCAGATGTAGAGGGAGATACTAGTTCTGATTTCATCCTTTTGGTTTAGTGCCTTGAATCATTGCCAGTTGATGTTGTTATAGTGTTTCTTTAATTTTGTCTGCCCATCTTACTCTGCGATGCCTCTTGCTCTTCTCCTTTCACTTCTTTTAGTATATGCTTTGTGTGGTAAGGAATTGCACAGCATTCTTTCTAGATGGACAAACCAGTTTATTTGTAGTTTCTGTATGTAGCTTAGGATTGATTCAATGCCTTCTATTTCTCTTACAATATTATTTTTGACTCCGTCTTTTCTGGTCACGCCTAGCGCTTTTCTCAGATTCTCAGCTCTGTGGTGACAAGCTTTCTTTTATGCTAGATCTTAAGTGACCATTAGTAATACAATGTGGGAATGAATATATATCAGCAATGCTAAGTCATGTTAAGTACTACATTATTGAGTTCATTACATATTGGTCTAATGGGAAGACACATGTTTGTATATAGTGGTTTGGTTCCAGTTATAGTCTGTCCTTTTTGTTGGTTGACCTTTTTATTTCTGATTACAAATGCTTTCATTATTTGTATATTTTTATTGTTAATTGTGAGGAACTCTTACATTGGCAAAAAATGTATTTTCTAATCATCATCATTTTTATTTTGGTGATCTTGGCCAGGTTTTGGTGGCAGTTGCTTCCAGAAAGATGTACTAAACATGGTGTATTTGAGTGAGTGCTTGAACTTACCAGAAGTGGCAGCCTATTGGCAACAGGTCTGTACATTATAAGTTTCTGCTCAGAAAGATTCACAAAAGAAACCTAGTTGAGTTGTGCTTCTGTAGTGTGTGGCAGTGAAATTATTAGCTCTATTTATATATTTAAGATGCCCTACTTAAAGACTGACTGACATATAATTGTTCTGTAGATTAGAAACTGTGATATTTGTGCCTTTCAACCCAATGCATCCTACTTCAGCATTACATTTTTGAGTACCAGGTTGCCTTCTCCTTCGATCCCAATTCACTTCGCCAGACTAGAGTGGTTAATTTATTTCTAAGGGCACCATGAGGAGGTGGAGTAGAGTCTTGATAGTGTTAGTTCACCAATTCTGGGACAAGCCATCAGCTGTGAGTCACTAACAACCTTCAGCTCTGCTGCTGTCAGGCACTTCTGCCCCCAACAACAGAATTGATTAAAAAAATTGAAGTGACAGAAAGTGCTGGAGTTATATGGTCACCTATGCTGACCTGGTACCAGACATGGTACTAGATGGTGATAAATTCAGCTTATAAATAATTTTCATTTACATCTGGAAATAATTTTCATATACATAACTATATTTAGAAATAATATTCATTTATAACATTGCTTGCATGAGTTCACCCAATGACTAAAGGAATTACTCCGCTTCATGAAAGGACATTAAGTGAGTGTATATGTTGTGTGAGGTTTGCAGTAGAACTGTGTATTTGTACCTTTTTACCCAACACATCTGACTTCAGCATGGTGTTTTTGAGTACCGGGATGCCTTCCCTCTTCAATCACCTACTCACTTGGCCACATAGACAGGTTAGTCTGTTTCTAGAGGAACTGCGAATAAGTTGAGTAGGATCTGGATTCCTGCCATCAGCTATGGGTCATTGACAGCTTCCAGCTCTGCCTATGTGAGGCACCTTGTCTTTATTTATGCCATTTTATATATATGGGACTGGTTGGTCTCGAGGCAAGATGCCGGCCTTGAGACAGAGAGGTTGTGAGTTATAATCCTGGCTAAACCAGTTGGGATTTTTATTTATAATTTCTCTTTGCGGTAAACATCCCTGTCCTCAGTAGAGAGACCCGGCTTGAAACTTCAATTACTCATCAACAGAAAAAAATATGACTACCTCCGAAGACGGAGTTATCTGCCTGTATGGCGAGGGACCCCTGTGCACAAGGCTGCCAGGGAAAAATGGATTAACATGCAAAATTCAGTTCCTAGTCTCTAGGGACTTCGCCAGAGATGAAAGCTGACGAACACAAAAAATATATATATATATATATATATATATATATATATATATATATATATTTATTTATTAGTAATGTTCAGCTATGTGTCATTATTGGTAAAGGTCAAATTTAGTCTAAAACAGAAGACTTATGTGGCATTTGGAGACAAAACAACAAATCGTACCACAACAAAGTGGCTTCCGTCAGCACAGATCAACTGAAGATGCCTTCAAGACGCACAGGAAATAGAGGATGCTCTACAAGAAAAGAAACACACACTGGCAGTGTAGATCGACATGGAGAAGGCTTTTGATAAGGTATGGCAAGAGGGTTTAAAGAACAAGCTTTTTAGACTTGGCATCCAGGGTCTTTATTCAATTGGGTCTCTCACCAGAGTACAAGTTCAAGGTCAACTAAGTAAGTAGGTCTCTATCGAACAAGGTGTCCCACAAGATGGAGTATTGTCCCCCACACTCTTTTTTAATTTTCATAAATGACATCGTAATGGACATTCCACCCAGAATACACTCAACAATATACGCAGATGATCTGGCATTATGGGCTCACGAGGAAAGTATGTCAGTGGGTGGACGCAGGATGCAAGATGCCCTAGGTGAACTTGAAAAATGGATGAACACCTGGCTCTTACCATTCAACGAAAAAAAAACTACATATATAATTTTCAGCCTATCAAGAAACACACTCTCTGCTAACTTGAAGATAAAAGACCATACACTCCCTATTGACCAAAATCCAACATATCTTGGCGTCACCATGAATCGCAGAATGACTTGGAAAAACCAGATAGACAGAGCAAGGAAAAAAAGCCAGAAAACAAACAAATATTATAAAGAAATTGGCAGGAACAGACTGGGGGGCAGACAGCAATATTTTGAAAAGACTATACGTAGGAAGAGTCAGACCAGTTCTAGAGTATGGAGTCACAGCCTGGGCTATGGCTTCCAAATCACCCCTTAGCAAAATAAACAGAACACAGAACCAAGCTGCCCGTATCATGACTGGTGCTATGAAATCTACACCTATCAAGACTCTAGAAACAGTAACAGGTTTACAACCCTTAGACGGGTCACTAAAGTATTGCAACAAGCGGAGAAATATAGAAGGCTCCTTATCCACCCCATGCACCAAAGAATAACTGGTTCCGGAATTGTACGACTAAAGAGGAGCAACTTCACTGCAATTGCCAATGAACTAACTACTGGAGACCCAGTACTTTCCCAAACAATATCGAAACCCTTGGGCCCATCTGATATGTCTCCTCATGGAAAACATAAAATACCAGAACTTAAGGAAAATATAACAGGAATCATGAAAAAAAACACCCAATCAGACACAGAAAGAAAACACATAGCAGAAAAACACATACATGATACCTACCCACAGGACTCTTGGTCCCACATATACACAGATGGCTCTGCTACAAATGCCACCAGAAATGGAGGGGGAGGTGTGTTCTTGATGCTGAATAATCAGGATGAGATCACCAAGTCAATAGCTACTGGGAAATTCTCAAACAACTTTAAAGCAGAAACTGAGGCCATCAGAGATGCTGCAACACTGGCTACTCAACACAAAAATAACATGCACAATAAATTGGTGATTCTGACTGATGCACTGTCAGTATTATCAGCTCTAAAAAGTCCCAAGAACAATGAACTGGATGATTTGAGAACAACCTTGGACCAACTATGCAATAACTACCAGAGAGTAGTCATTCAGTGGATACCATCACACTGTAATATACACGGGAACGAACGCGCAGACAAATTAGCTAAGGAGGGAGGGAGATTACCACAAGAGAATCATCCGCTCAGTTATGATGAAGCCAAATCCATCCTCAAAGGTCAGTTCCATGGGAAATGGAAACGAGAACACCCAAAGCATAACGAGAGTGACGGATACCACCAGCTATCAGGGAGGGATCAAGTCATCATACTTCACCTATGCACTGGCCACAATAGAATGAGAAATCACATGTTCACCAAATTCAAAAAAAGTATAACCAGCCTATGCCACTGTGCACTGGACAATATGACTACAGGACATGTTCTACAGGATTGCCCCCAGTACACAGACCTGAGAAGAGCAATGTGGTCCACGCCCACCTCCCTGGAGGAAAAACTGTATGGGGCAGTCTTAAACAGACAGCCGACTTCATGAGAGAGTCTGGAATCCTATTCTGATTGAGTCTTGATCGCAAAGAGAAAGAGAGAGAGAGAGAGAGTCTAATAAATTATTTCAATTTTGAAGAGTAGTATCCTCTAAAGAAAGGAGAAACAACATGAGGGTAAAGTCTTCCTATGTTTCTAACTCGGCTTGTTCACAATCATGGTGCCCATTTGCAGCAGATTCTTACAAGAATATCGCTCATCATCATTATTATTATCTAATGCTATCTCAGTATTAAAGACTCACTCTAGTTGGAGAAGAAAAGGTAGCCGACTCCCATTGACACAAAAGATTTCTGACTTAGACCCTCTGTTAGTGTTATACCTTATCACCGATATTTGCTCTAAGTATGTGTGTCCTACTGATCACAAATTAATTAGCACTCATCTAAACTTAGACAATCTTCATCCCAACGTTGTGCTACCAATGCCAGACCTGGACCCTAGATGCAAAAACAATAAGAAAAATAACCTCTACAGAGATGAAATGTGTTAGACGAATGACAGGAAACAGTCTGAGAGATTAGATCAGAAATGAAGAACTGAGAAAATTGCTAGGAATAGCCCCCGCCATATAATATATAAGGAAACAACAGATAAAATGGTTTGGCCACGTGACAAGGCAGAAAGATCAGAACACAACACAACGAGCCTTCAACAAATGTTGTGAGAACACCAGACCCAAGGGTCAAACATGAAAAAGATGGAGCGATGGAATATTAGAAGCAATTGGAAACATAACAGCAGCAGAGGCGAACAGAAGAGCAAAAGACCGCAAATTATATCTCCCATCGACGCTGAAAGGCAGATGAGGAAGGAAAGAAGAAGAATCTAAAATTAGGACATGTTTTATCAGGGAAGCACACTGGAACACACAAAGTTACATCAACTAATGTCATAATTAATTTTTTAAAATTTATAATAGCGCCTGAATTGAAAAGCCATGTAATTTGTGACTTTTAACAGTATTTGAGAACCACTGTAGTTTTGTTGTGACATCAACTAAGGGGAGGTCACTCTTTCACTTTAAAAATGTATCTAACTGTACTAGACCTTTATCTATGTTCATTTATGTCATTTTGTATATATGTTTGGAAATAATGTTTATTTATGTCATTAAATATATATATATATATATATATATATTTATTTATTTGGAAATAATGTCAGTTATATAATTTTTGTTTACAAATAGTGTACATTTATATAACTATGTTTAGAAATAATAATATATCATCGTACCAGGTTATCGATATCAATGACTACCAACGCAGAAGATTCACCAAGAGAATAGTAGAAAGCTTATTTAACACAGTCACCAGCAAAAGGATAGCCATATTTGGGTTTGCCTTTAAGAAAGATACAGGAGATACCAGGTGTGTAATTCTTCACAATGTTGCTCTTATCCTGATTCTGGGCAAAGAATTACATTTTCTTAAGCATTTAATTACTTTGTTTATTTGTTTCTTTTTCTGTCACCTCATATTCCCAAATGTTTCTCTCTGCTTTTCCTGCGTAACTTTTTAAAAAAATAATAGGTAACAAAATAAAGATCAGATCTTTGAGATGTGGATAGTTTAGATGAATAAGACAGCTCTAGCAAAGATGCTGATTTGTTGAATATTAATGTTTCATAAATTAAAAAATGGCACAACAACTTTTGAGACAGTGCTGATTTCAAATTCAGAAGACAAAAGGCGCAACAGAAAAGAGACAAGGCCAGGTACTGCAAAAACACCTTGTTCGTTTTGTGGATGGATCTGTCTATCCAAGATTGGCAAATTCAGCCACGAGGGAAGCTGTTCAGTAAAGCAGTACCCAGTATGAGACACTGATGCTTTACCAAACTACTGACTTATGATTGCTTGCTACCAACCGTTTGTCAAGACGCTAAAGGCCATACCATACCACACCACAATGTTTCATGTTTTGTGATTCAGTTTTATACAGTAGGGTCAGGGCAAAGAAATGCACATAAATACATCAAAATGTGAAGCTGCAGTTCGTTCGTTCGTTCGCTTTCGTCAGCTTTGACCTCTGACGAAGTCCCACCCACTCAATTTTGTGGGACTGAATTTTGCGTGTAAAGTCTGTTTTATCCCATTACAGGATGCCCCTCGCCATGCAGGCAGATTTACTCCGACTTCAGAGGTACTAATTTTTAGGGAATTAGTAAAACCCAGGTGTCCTCGCCAGGGTACGAACCCCGGCTGTTGCCGTGGTAAGCCAACCGCCTATCGATTGCGCTAACCGGACACCCGAAGCTGCAGTGAAGATAACAGTGAGGAGAAATGAACAAAATATATATAAAAAAAATGGTATGGTTAAAGCTTCACGTAACAGGTGGACACAACAAATCAGAATGACGTTTCGGCACAAAGGCCATTAACAGGAACAAACATACAACACACATACAAATATGTATTAAAAAATTTTAAAAATAAAAAATTTTAAAAATCGAACTACACAGACATAGATACATAGAGCAGATAGTTCTAGTTCGATTTTTAAATTATTTATTTTTTATTTTTAATACATATTTGTACGTGTGTTGTATGTTTGTTCCTGTTGAAGGTCTTTGCACTGAAACGTCGTTCTGATTTGTGGTGTCCACATGTTACGTGACGCTTTTACCATACCATTATTTTCTCTCTATTTTTTTTTTAATTTCTCAATTTTATATATGCAGTCGCTTTAAATCCCTCACATTATTTAGAAAATATCTTTAGACATTTTTTTTAAAAAAACATTTTACTTTTATTTTAGTCTTGTATTAATTTACATTTCTGTTTATTTTTAAACTTGTTCAACTTAGGAAAAATTGAAGTTTTGTTTTTAATGATGCTTGTTTTCCTCTTAATGACTTAATGATGTTTGTATGTGTGGGTTCAATGGTTTTTAGGTGGATGGACATTTAGGGGTTCAATTGATGGAGAGTGAGGGAACAGCCATGTAAATAAATTCTTCAATAGAAACATAACTAATCTTTGAGCTCTAGTCTGCCACTTCCTCTACTACAATATACACTTTCAGACTTAAGTCTCAGCTAGAGACGTTGTCTAATAAATTGTGAATATTTATGTTTATGTAACATTAATAAATGTCTAAGGAAGATGCTTTGTATAGCATGGAACGAATTCAAAACAAATGAGGAAATTAGAGAAATCGCCAATCAACCACTAGTATCTTCAGTAATCAAGAAAAGACGATGGTCATATGTTGAACATGTGATGTGGAGAGATAATAACTGAATAACAAAGCAAGTCCTCATGTGGGAAACAACAGGTAAGAGAAAAAGAGGCCAACCCAGAGAGACACCGAAAGACCATTGATCAGAGAGGCAAGAGCAGCAGGAATCGGCTCCCTCAATGAGATAGAGTTGCCTGCACAGAACAGAGACAAATGGCGAGATTTGATAAAAGAACTTTACAAGAATTGAAAACTGCTAGAATAAAAATTTTGATAAGAGAAAGAGTATCTGGGCCTAAGCCCTATGGGCTACGGCTCAAAAGGTCAATAGACAGATAGAACATTAATTGACCTTGTTTCTTGCTCCAGAGAGTCAGCTGCTATCTATGTCTGCAAATACTTGATGGAGGAAGGAGCCAATATCCGCATTTACGATCCTAAAGTGCCTAAAGAACAAATCATCCGGTGAGCTTGAAAATTTACTTGCAACATTTTTTTTTTTGCAACACGTATAGTATGATTTTGGTTTTACTGTCAGCTTGTATACTAAGTTAATATGACATTTTTTAACATTTTCACTTAAGCCCACAAATTGCCATGTACGAGGGGAGTTAATGCAACCTATGAGAGGAGCAGGTAGTGGGGTGCAACGTACCCCACGGTGCCCACGGTTTGTTGACAGAAACATCAGTACTTTGTTGTGTTCCTTTCTTGTAAAGCTGTCACCATACCTTGTAGGAGCATACGTTGCACCGCACTACTTGCTCCGACTACCAGATTTACTGCAGCACTTCAATTATTTGCCTATTCCCAAACTATGACAGACATATATGTACATTTAAATTTTATTGTATGTTAAGCCCTTAACATAAAACTGACTCAGCAGGTCGGTAAGGGATAAATGTTTTATGCTCAGAGAAATTCACAGAAGATGGAGATAGATAAATATAAAGTAGCAACGATAAATATATGCGGAATAAAAAAATAAAGAAGCTGAACTTATAGAAGAAATCAATAAAGAAACAACAGATAAAATGGTTTGGACACGTGACAAGCAGAAAGATAAAAACACAACACAACGAGCCTTCAACAAACATTGTGAGAATACCAGACCCAATGGTCAACCACGAAAAAGATGGATTGATGAAATATTAGAAGCACTAGGAAACATAACAGCAGCAGAGACGAACAGAAGAGCAAAAGACTGCAAATTATATCTCCCCTCGACACTGAAAGGCAAATGAGGAAGGAAAGAAGAAGTGAATATCTTACAAGGCATTTCAGCAGTAGGTGATAATAGTCAGTACTAGTTTTCAACATATGTAAAGTACTTAGGTTACCAATAGTTGCCAGTACTGATGTTCAACATGAGACCACCATGAAGAACGAGGTATAATATTGACCATCTATGGTTCACTGGGGACCTCAGTAGCCTAGTTGGGAAAACCACCCCACTAGGTACCATCATACAGACAACCTGTGTTTGATTCCCCCTGGAAGCAGTGTGAATTGTACTCGTGGTTTGAAATAAATATACCCCTGCAGTTGATCCAGCCCAAAAATGGATAGCAGGGTTCATACTCTGGGAAGGTGAGGAATAGCACTTCACTGGTCAATTGCGACACTTGAGGTTACACTAGACGAGGGAAGTCTCTGAACATTTCTGGTTAGGCGGCCAAGAACATATGGGTTAAAAAAAAAACCTGCGTGCTGAGACGCTGATTCTTATACCTTTACCTATGGTTCACTGACACTTATGCCTGTGATTAGCAATGTGGCTTTGATTACTGATAGTTGATTCACTCTAGGATGCCTGCTGGCCCTTCTATGGTAATGAGCCTGCAGTAACTAATTTTCAATATAAAAATTACAGTTCTATTGGTAGAATTACAAAACCAAGATAAAGACAAAATTGCAAACTCTCAGAATGAGCTAATAAACTTCATATTCTACTGCATTCATCTGACAACTACTTCTCTTCTTCATCATCCATTAACTTGGTGTACATGCATTGTTTTGTTGTTTACAGCAAGCTATTACCTTGCTTGCATGCGTTCACCTGATGACTAAAGGAAAACACCTCTTCATCATACACCCTTAAAAGGACATTAAGTGGCCGTGTCTGCGTTGTGTTGTGGTTTGCAGTATAACTGTTATATTTGTGCCTTTCAGCCCAACACATCCGGCTTCAGCAAGGCTACTCCATTTTGCATCTTTTAGCCCAGTATATTGAACTTCATGTCATTTTGGGTTGCCAGAATGCCTTCTTTCATCGATCCCCACTTGCATGGCCAGTATAGTTAGTCAATTTTCAGGCATAGGAACTTAGTACGGTCTCAATCATTTATGGTTTACTAATCATAGTGCAAGTAATCAGCTATGAGTTGTTGACCACTTCCATCCCAAGTGCTTTTGGGTGTCTTCATCCAGCAAACAAAAAGAAAAAACATTTTTTAGATTCACTGCAGCCAACAGTCTGATCTTAGTTTGACTTGCTATTTGCAGCAACAAACTATTAGTCAAGGAATCAGTTGTACACAGAATGCATGATTTCATACTTTATTTATCTTTAGCCTCAGACCAAGAAAACAGTCATAGTGCGACACGTCTAGTGACATAATGTAAGACAGTAGCAAAATAACCGACTGAAAGTCATCTTCTTTGAGAAAACAACAAAGTAAATAGAAGTATAAGCAAAGACCAAAGTGGATTGACAGCATCAAGAGATGTATAGAAGAACCTATAACAGCCAGATGTCTTGGGGAAACTACATTCCACTCATTGATATTTTATTGGAGTGGTTCAAAACTGGTACACTGAACAAAAATATGAATATTCTAGAGTAGTTAATTTTTATGCTATTAATAAGTTAGTCTAATAACATTCATGAGAGTAAATATTTTAAAATTTGATAAATGTAACCTTTCAAGGGTAAAATAATAATATTTTAACCTCAAATCTTCAAAATACAACAAAGCTTGTCAAATCATTGGACAGCCATCACCACTATTGTCAAACAAGGAAATAACTCTAGAGGCAAAAACGGGCACTCTACAATACAATCTTCATCTCAACGTTGTGCTATCAATGCTAGTCATGGGCCCTTGATGCAAGAGCAATAAGAAAAATGACCTCTACTGAGATTAAATGTTTTAGACGAATGACAGGAAATAGTCCGAGAAATAAGATCAGTAATTGAGAAGTGATAAAAAAAGCTAGGAATAACGCCTGCCATAGAATATATAAAGAAACAACAGATTAAATGGTTTGGCCACGTGACAAGGCAGAGTGATCAAAACACAACACAACAAGCCTTCAATAAACGTTACGAGAAAACTAGATCCAAAGGCCAACCACGAAAAAGATGTGTTGACAGAATATTGGAAACACTAGAAAACATAACAGCAGCAGAGGCGAACAGAAGAGCAAAAGACCACAAATTATATCTTGATGCTGAAAGGCAATTGAGGAAGGAGAGAAGAAGAAGAACCACAAATGTTCCAAAAATGTCAGTTGTAGCACCTCTTATGATCAGTTTTAGTGTACCGTAGCAGAACTATACTCAAATCATGTTTCAGAACTGAGATAATTTCCCAACACTACTAAAATATTATCAATAAACAACTGTGAATGAACATTCAATGCAGAGGCTGCACAAGATTATGATAAGAACTGTAAAAAAAACCATCTTCGTTTCACTCAATTCATAGTCATGTTTCACAAGATGCTTAAGTCTGGATCACACTGTGCATCTCTGCTGCACTGTTTTTGACCAGGTTATTTTTTAACATCTAATAAATGATATTATTTGACCCAGTTGTCATAATTTGCTTATTTATAATTTGCAGGGATCTCACATCAACAACAGAAACATTTGAAGAACCAGAAATAGGTAGGCCGTCATGTTTTTTAAATTTAGTTTAATTTAATTTGTTGCTTTATTTCTGCCATCGTGTGATGTGGAAGAATCAGTCTTTTTAGTAAGACTCAGCCATAAATGTATACTTGACTTGTTGGGATTCGTGAGTAGTAGTTCAGGGAGTATAAGAACATAGACCAGCCTGATATGTGTAACCATCAGTAAATGAAAGTCAGAATCATACTTTGTATCATCTGTAGAGTGCAACTGGGCAGCCAAAGATCTACCCTGGGTATAGAAAAGCTGTTTCTTTAATTTAGCCATCAGAGATCAATGAAGAATACTGAATCACTTCATAAACTATAGAGGAGATACTCTGTTTTCAGCATTTTCATCAGAGATTTTGCTCAAATTGGCTACATTTTTATTTTAATTTATTTGATTTCTTCTTTTTTCCTTCCTCATTGGCCTTTCAGTGTCGAAGGGAGATATAATTTGTGGCCTTTTGCTCTTCTGTAGGACTCTGCTGCTGGTATGTTTCCCGGTGTTTCTAATGTTCCATCAATCCATCTTTTTCGTGAGTTTGATGTTCTCATAACATTTATTAAAGACTCATGTTGTGTTTTAATATTTTTGTCTTAGATGGACAAACCATTTTGTCTGTTGTTTCTTTATGTATTCTATGCTTTTTTCTCAGCTCTTCTTTTCTGAACTCATCTTTTAGGCTGTTTCTCATCTGATTTGTGCAGTGTTAATTCTGTGTGTTCTATTGCATACTCGTTTTATGTGATCGACTGTAATAAGTAATGCCAACAGAGTTAGACACTCTTTGAAGGATAACTATGGACTTTGCAAAACGGAGGAATTTTGTTGCTGCCCTGTAAAATTTAAAGAAGAATTTAAACTAATGACTGCTTTATTGTTGTTGTTGTTTTTTTTGTTCGCCAGCTTTCTCCTCTGGCTTAGTCCCTAGAGACTAGGAACTGAATTTTGCATGTTAATCCATGTCTCCCTGGCGGCCAGGTGCACAGGAGTCCCTCACTGCACAGGCTGATAACTCGATCTTCGGAGGTACTCATACTTTTTCCCATGGATCTGTAATTGACGTTTCAAGCCTGGCCTCGCTGTTGAGCACAGGGGTGGTTGCCGCAGAGAGAAATCACAATTAAAAATCCCCATTGGTGCAGCCATTATTTGAACTCACAACGTCTCTGTCTTGAGACTGGCATCTTGCCTCAGAACCAACCAGTCCCCTGCTTTGTTGATATGTGACAGATTACAGTTTTTATGTTCTTTTTATTTTGTTTCTTTTTAATTTAAAAAGATGAAATTGCACATGTGCAGGTGAATATCAGATCTAAGTCTTTCAATCTGTTGTTTCAGTGCCAGATCTTGTGACAATCTGCTCAGATCCATACAATGCTGCTGATGGAAGCCATGCTCTTGTTATATGTACAGAATGGGATGAGTTTCAAGTGAGTTCACCACATATGTGTTCTTGTTATGTGTTTGTTATGTCCTTTTTCTATTTGGCACTCACAGAAAAGCAAACATCTGTCAAGAAATAACGATTTTGTTAACTTTCAGGATATTTTTATTGACAGACAGTGGAAGTTGCATACATATTGAGAATTCTGACTTTTGTTTCACAATGCTGGTCCCATAAGACCTGATTGCTAGACTCAAGAACAATTAGAAAAACAATTTCTGCCGAAATTAAATGTGTTTGACATCTGACAGGAAACAATGTGAAATTCACATTGTATCTGACATCAGCAGAAAGTTGCATCCTTTATGGAAAATCTGGTTTTTGTTTGTGATTCATTCTGAAATTACTGGATTTTATTTTTTTAAACTACATACTTTCTTTCTATCTTTCGTTCGTCTGAAGTATTGTCTATAGATGCAACGTCATTTCCTGTATAAATGTTACTGTCTCTTGTAATTCTTGCAATGGTCCATATAGTTTTGTCTGTAGTGTTGTATCTATGGGCCAATGGATTTTCCTCAGTCTACTATATTCAGTGCAGTCTTGAAGTATGTGTTCAGCAGTCTGGGGTGCCTGTCCTCATGTACATGTAATTGAGGTGCTGATCTTGAATTTTGTATACATGTGACTGTGGAGTCGATTGTGTCCTTTTCTGAGGCATATAATGATAACTTGTTCACATCTATTCATATTATGAAAGGTATCCTGATTTGGGGCTTGTATCCTCTGATTGATTTGATTATCTGTTTCTTATGATGATATGTAACCGGTGCATCTGGTTGTGTGCCTGTTGCACCTTCCTTTGCCAACTGATCCGCTTTCTCATTTCCTGGTGTTCCACAGTGAGATGGGATCTACTGCAGGGCAATCCTGTGGTGCTTGCAGAGTTCGTTCTGTCAATAAGGTCTACAGATGTGGCAGTTTTCTGGATTGTAGTGCCTGGATATACTTTCTTATAACTTTTATATACTTTTTAATAAGAATACTTTCTTTAAACTGTTGGCTTTTGTTTTTGTTCCCAGGATAGCTGGGACAGACTTTTCTTTCCAGATTCAGAGTTGGGCATCCAGGCTATATTGTTGTTGCGGATCCAGAAGCCTGTGATCTGACGCCTTCAGCCCAGTGCCATGTAATGATATCTGCTGGTATTTTTGAGTTCCCTTGTAGTTCCATACAAGGTGCACCATTTATCAGGTCTTTGAGTAAGTAAAGTTTCTCTGATGTCAGTGAGCTTTGGACAGTCCAACAGTGGTGCCACTGTTTCGTGTGGGTGTTCACAGAGTGGGCATGCTGCAATTTGGTTTCATTTCAATTCTATTAATGTGATTGTCCTGTGGTACATGACAAGTTCACTGTCTAAAGATGGTGGTTTAGTCTCTTCATTTTAAATGCATCCAGAACATAAAAGACACCTTAAAAGGATGCGTCTTACGAACGTAATACTCATTGGTTGCCCAATTGTTCAGAGTTCACTGCCTCTGTTGGGTTGCATAATATCTTTTTCATTCTTTTCAATACAGCCTTTGCCTCAACTCAACTATTCCACACTTCACCTATATTGTACATACATCTACCATTTGATTTCAAATAATTCCCAGGTATTTAAATTCTTTGACCTATTTTAACCCTGACTGTACACACAGGCTGTAATACTCTTTTTGGTTTTTTACAACAACTTTTTGCATTTGCTTTCTAGAGTCTTGACTACCAGAGAATTTACAACAAGATGCTCAAACCAGCGTTCATTTTTGATGGCCGCCTAATCCTCAACCATCAATCACTTATGGAGATGGGGTTTAAAGTGGAGACAATTGGTAAAAGACTTACTTTTGATCAAAACAAAGTTGTCTGCAATTACTCAAATAATGGTTGCTAAAACTTGTTGAAATAGCTTGTTCTGTTGTTTCTGTTGGGCAGAGTGATGTTTTAATTTTAGTCTGTTCTTTTATCTGCATTATACATATGTTACATACTTATATGCTTATCTCGAATGGTCGTATAGAGCATGTGTGGGAGTGTTGTAGTTTGTGTGCTAGTGGCTTTTCAGTTCAACTGTACTAGGCCTGCAGTCACGTACCAGAACACCCAATCTACTCAGTGTAAATTAACTCCAGATTTACAGAGCTTGAGAAGATAAGACAGTGATAAAGAAAACTGGCAAACTATTTTCAATTGCTGAAACTTATACCAGCCAGAAGTGAACTGCAGAGGCTTTGTGACTGAAGGACTCCAGCATAAATCTTTACACTTGTTGGCCAGATAGATAATGATGATGAATGAGGTGAGGTCTTTAACATATTGCACCCATATATAGCATTATATTCTTTAAAATTATCATTACCACTATTTTTCCATGTGCAATGCTTTTATTATACTTATGTTTTCAATAAATCATTTGTTTAACTGAACTCCAAAATTAATTTCATGCTATGAAATATTGTAAACTATCTAATGACATCAAAATTTAATTGTATAAATTTTGTAAATTAAGGAGATAATGTTGCAGAACATAAACATTCTGTGCCATGTAAATAAAATGACATGGAGTTGACCTTCAAATCTGACATTTAACCCTGTGGGTTAAATAATTGTGGGTTTTACTTTATATTCTTTCTTTTCTTCTTCTTCTTCTCCTTCTTTCTTTTCTTCTTCTTCTTCTTCTCCTTCTTTCTTTTCTTCTTCTTCTTCTTTCTTTTCTTCTTTTCTTCTTCTTCTGTTACCTGTTTTTTTAATGCTCAAATAGACCACACTGAGATGAGGCTCAGCCCCATTTTTCCCATGAATCCTATTGCTATATGGGGGCCATCATAGCAACCCTATAGTTTGTTTTCTGTGTTTGTCTCTTGCTGTGTTTGTTTTTATCTCTTTCACAGCTCACAATTTTCTAGGATGTGTTGTGGAGTTATGGGACCAAACATTAAATGACCATAGTTATATGTAGTGCAGCAAAATCTCATTGTTCTTGTGAATGAGAAGAAGCATCAAATGTAAAAACTATGCTTCCCTTATTACCTTCTTAGCTGGAAACATAGATTTATCATAGTCACTTCATCACAGGAAATAATCTTTTGTGCTATGCCTATTAGCATCATTGATTATGTCTGTCCAAAAATTCCTGTCATTTATATTCCTTATACATTCTACTTTTGATTTTTATTCATGCCAGGCTGTTAAACTGTCTAGTATTTTAAATCATCTTTCACTTTCTCACCTTCTATTTTTCTTGCGGTTGCTATATTTCTAAGAAAATCCTCCTCTTGTGACTTGACCAAAAAAAATAGGCTTTTTTCCCTAATGCATCAACAGTTTGCTTTGTTGACTGATTTCATTCATGGCATCTTCACTACTCCTTTCCTAAGATATTCCCAACAGTTTTCTGTAAAACCACATTTCTGTTTCCCCTAATGATCTAGCTTCATTAATAGTCCATGATATACTTTTGTATGACAAAATAGACTGTGTAAAAAATAAAGAACTCTTTTTTTTTTTGACAACCTTATTTGAAGAAAGTTCTTTTATTTTGTGAAGTGCTGCTTTGCCAAAGCTGGTCTGTATTTTATTTCAGCACAAGACAAAACACATTAAACTACTACTTCAAGACTCTAAAGTATAGCAATTATATTCTGTTATCTTATGTTATGTTAGGATCACCATCACTATACACCGGACAAATCCATAATTGCTCCGATTATCCTCTTGAAATATTGAGTATCTCAGAAGAGAAACCTAACCCTCATTGACGAATTCCATAGCACAGGATCCATCGATGTGGGTAGATTTTTTATGACACTTTTGCCTAGGCAGCAGCCATTTCTTTAGCCTACTCTATTTTATTGTTAACCTCCAAGGGTTGTTTAACATGAGCGAGTGCACACAAGACCTCTTGTTTTTTTGCTGTTATCCAAGAGGGCTAGATGTAGGATCTCACTAACCAGAGACCAGGGGAGGGAGAGTAAAGTAATGAAGAAACCACAGATTCAAATTTCCTTTATTTTTAAAAAATATTAAGTGCAGGTGAGCCGCGATAGCTCAGTGGTTAGTGAACTGGACTACAAAGGACAAGGGGTAGGGTTCGATCCCAACCGACGGCTTCCGGGTTCACCCAGCCTTAAATGGGTACTGGATTTTTTTCTGGGAAAGTAAAGCAGCACGGGTGTAATACCGACCACATTACCCCAAAAATCATGTGCTGAAGGTCTGTAAAATATAGGGTCACTAACACCATATTTCCCTATACGCCACTTGACGTTACGGGGGTACTTTACTTTTTTTTATTAAGTGCAGGTGGAATAGTACCCAGGACCTTTCTGTCCAGAGATTGATGACTTACCTCTAGTCTACCCAGACCCCAAACTGTAAAAAATAAATAACTCTTTTTTTTCCTAGACTTGTTGAAGAAAATGCTTTTATTTTGTGGAAAGTTTCTTTGCCAGGACTGGCCTGCATTCTATTTTAGCACAAGACCTAACACATTAAACAACAACTTTGTGAGGTTATAATGAAGAGCAAATTATACATGAACATTGATTACAATTATCACTGGAGTAATTTAAGAAGTTAGTGCCTGGAGTATTTTCAGAAAGTTGGTCACTGAAATAATTTTGGAATGTTGTTTCCTGGTGTAGTATCAGAAAGCTGGTTCCCGGAGTAAGAGAAAGCCATGAAGAAACCACTGATTCCAAATGAAAAATTCCCTCTATCTATGATGGGATTTGAAGTTGAGACTATCTTGTCAAGAGTTTGACGTCTTACCTCTAGACCATCCAGGTGCCGGCGCCACACCCCCCCCCCCTTTTTCCCCATATGTAGCAGATTTGATTAGGAAGCTTTGTGCACAGGCTTCATTTTGAATATAGACTGGTAATATAGTCTGATAATACACTCAGGATGTTTCATGATCAGGATGTAACCGTAGACTGATACCTAGGAATCATGACTCATTCGTGTTCACCCATCATCATACCCTGCCCAATCCCCCTTAAAGTGCCCAAACACTTGCGTGATGGAAAGAAGTTCCCTCTCACAATGTAAAAACATGACATTCTTGACATGTATTCACGTGTGATGATAATTAAATTCCTAAAGTACATGCATTGAGATCATTTCTGTTTTACAGGCAGTCTGTAAATATAAATATGCTGGGTTTACATAAAAGATTTTGCTTAATTGAATCTAACAATTCAAATCTTTCACAATCCTTATTTTATTTCCAGTCATATTGGTCTTTTAATATAAGATAATCAATATTTTATTGATATTTCCATGTTTTATTATTTAATTAATTATTTTTCTTGATCAAAATTGTACTCTAATTATCCAGAGCACATTCACAAATTTAATTTCTGATTTGTTATAATTTTAAACTTATGATTTTTTAATTTTTATGACCTTTGATTTTTTTTGTTTTTTAAGCAAAAGAACAAGATAGCCTTTTTTCAAAGAATGAGTGTTGAACAATAAGATATCCAATGTATTTGTTTCCAGCTGTGTTGCTGTAATAAAACTGACAATTAAGGACCCTATCTGTTTTCTTCCAGGTACCTTTTTAAATCTGCATTATTTTTTTTTATTTTTGTCTTGTATTCTGGTTTGATACAGCATTTCTTCTGTTTTTTAATTCATTTTCTTTTATTACTAATGTTATTTATTTGTCAATTTTATAACCTTCAAATATGAAAGAATATTTACAGTGATGTGTTTCATATGTCTCTAACTATTAAACATATTTTGTGTATATGACGTGTCATAGAATACACTGTTGTGTGCCTTATGTACTGAGATGTACTATTTTTTAGATAAATTCACCAACTTTGTGATAATGTTGTTTATTCATCCTGTGTTAAACTGATAATATTCATAAATCAAGATAACCTCTTTAAATACTATCACTGATTAGTTTTTTTAAAATATGCATGCTCATCACTTTATTACGGAGGGACACCCTTTCTCTCCTCTCCCCTCTCCTCCCTCCTCCCCTTCCACACACACATATGGACATTCCTCTGGTTGACCCATCTTTATAAATATGTATCTAGCTTAAAAAAGCTTAGGAATTGTTAAAAATAGGGAACAAGATTTCTGTCAACATCATTCGTCTCTAGTTGCTGACATTTATTAATGTGGAGTTTTAAAGAAAAAATTAGTATTTTTTTCCTTTTACAGCTTTACATGCTATGCAGCTACCTTTGCTTTTGTCTCGTTCTGTTCATTCTTGCTGTGAAGTTTCATGTGAAGCTGCAGTTTTCTATCAAAGGTTAAAGTGTAACACTGGCTGTTCTTAGATTATATAAATACAGTGTTTCAGTGATATTGTTTCAGTAAGAATATGCATTACACATAAAAAATGGGCGATCTTAAATCCATAAATTGATGATAAGCTCAAAAAGGAGGACAAGATGATAAAGATTTTGATGGTATTCATGAATCTGCAGTCCTAGTGCGACTTCTAGATCTTCATGTTAGTCAAGAGGGATGTTGCTTAAATTCAGGTGAGTAACGTGGACATGGGGATGACTTGTGAACCAGTTTATCATTTCATGCAGTTGAATTTGCTGGGGTGGAGATCTGAGCCCTTATGGACTGTTGTTCGATGAGTGATAAAGATACCGTGACGACTAACTAACTCTAAAAAATATGTAATCATGCAGGTCAGAAATAAAGCTGGTGTAAAGTAAAGGGCAAATAATCACTTATAAATTGTATGTAACATTATTAAATGCATAGTAAAAGACCATAATAAACATTTCAAATTGTAAAGTCTTCATCAATAGACAAAGACCAAAACACAAAATATTGCATTAATGCTGTTTGCTTACATTAGCCTGATGACTTTGTCGTCTGTCCATAAAAGGATGTTAATTGGGTGTGAATGCGTTGTGTTGTGGTATACAGTAAAATGTTAATTTTGCACCTTTCGGCCCAATACATCTGACTTCAGCACAGCATTTGTGAGGAATACAGACACCAATGTTCTCTTTTTCTGTTGCATTCCTCAACTACTTGTCTTCATTGTTTGCCCTTAAATGGACATTAAATGGGCAGTGTTACCACATTGTAGTTGATACAACAAGCTGTAATATGTGCAACTTTCAACCCAGTATATCCAACTACAGTATGGCATTTTTGGATACTTAGTTTCTTTCCTCCTTTGATCCATACTCACTTGGTCACACTGATTAGTCAATTACCTAGCACACCATGGGGAGGTAGAGTCATATCCTCATCAGCTGACTACAACAGCTATGAGTCACTTATGCTTTTCAGTCCAGGTACTTTTGGGCACAACAAGAGTATTGATTTCAATTATATACTACACTATAGAATTTGAAGATTCACTGGCTGAGTGTTTAGTGCGCTTGCTTCTTAATCAGAAGGGTCTGTGCTCAGTTCCCAGAAGTGGTGGATTTTCTGACCAATAAGGCTCTAAGGTTCACCCATCTCTCTTAGCCAGAGTTATCTCTTGCTGATTTGAGGGAAGCAATTTAGTAACAAATGTAAGATATTTCATGTTTGATAATGGAAATATTTTCTTCAAAATGTGGGGGAAAAAACAGCAATAAATAAAACACTAGCAATAGCCAACATGAATTGAAAGTAGTTTCCATGCTCACTTAAAGCTATCTACATCATGGTAAGTTACCACCCCAGGAACATGTCTTGATAGATGACATGGCAAATCTGGTGAGGTTTGTTCCATCAATGGAACTCCATCTATTTTTTGTCTCAATTCATCCATGCTGTTTTCACATGTAGAAAAGTCTGTCATCTTTGTTTATTATCTGGCTCCTTGTATTAACACTTCCATGTGAATTATAATAAATGCAATTGTTCCTCTTGTATTTATACTATTTCAAATTGATCACATTATCTTTTGTTCTTAACTGTATATTATCAGAGGTGATTTGTTTTACTCTTGCTTAGTGTTATGGTTCTGTGTGTAATCCAGTCTCAGTACCATTTATATAATAAATAAAATGGTTTGGAAAAAGGAAGTAGTGGCAGACCCAAATTAAGATAAGAGAGTTGCATCATGGAGAGTGTGTTCGAGTTTTAGTTCTCCTTGACATCTCATTGGGCATAACAATTTGTTAAGATGATGAAGAGAGTAAAGTCATCTATGACTTTTGACATCATTTACAGTTGTTCATCATTATCAATTAGCAAGACAGTCCTTCAGTGATCAGCTACTATTTTGCATTTACAAATTTAGACCAACAAGGGTTTACAAACAAGGACGTCATTTGAGATCTTCACCGGTTCTCCATAGTTTGTCATGCAGGGTTGTTTCTGTGGGCCATATTTGTGTTATTAGGGTGTTGAGAGTGCTAGCAAGGCAGTCCAAAAACATGTGTTGAAATAACCTCCTCACTGTGTCAGATCCTGGTTAACCTTCTTCAGTAGAGTGTCTGAACACTAATGTCTTTGCATGACTGGATATTGAATTTGTTTATTTAGGAGGACAAGGTGGTAAGGTAAGACTATGGCCTCTGGACAGAAATGTCCCAGGTTTAAACTCCATCACAGGCAGTTGGAATTTTTCACTTCAAATCTGTGGTTTCTTCATGGTTTTACCCTCTCCTGGTCTCAGGGTAGAGATATCCAAAGTCAAGCCCTCTCAGGTAACAGCAAAAAAACAGGACCCATGTTAAAAGTCTAAAAGAGTAGGCCTAAGGGGGGAAAAATTATTCAACAAAATCTGCCCATGCGGAAGAATGTGTTAGGCCAAAAGGTACAGATACAGCAGCTTTGTTGTAAACATGTGACATAACACTTCCACCACCATTTAACACATTCCATACATTCTTTGTTTGGGAGATGAGTTGGTAATTCGGATGATTCCACTGGCACGGGCGGTTGAGCAATTATGGATTTTAATTCGTTTGCTGTGATGCCGAGGCCTTCCATAACCAATAACAATAACATTCCATACCATGGGGTTTAACATGCATAGTGTGGCCATGCTGTTTTTCAGATCTTTTAAAATTTGAAATAACAGCTATACAATAAATTAAACACGCATTTTGTTGGGACAAAGGAAGTACGAAAAGCAGGTAATATGAGAATTATAAGAGTTTTGCGTAGTTAATTGCAAAAACATCAATAAATTAAAAGCTGCAAATCACGGATTTCGCAGCTAACACGTTGAGACTAAAAGCAGCGATTTGCAGCTTGTGGTACGGGTGTGTTAAAGTGGAACACTAAAAGGAAAGAAGAATTTGTTTATCTGATATGATTTTCACATGGTGTATGATGTTGGTGCCCATGTTGTTATCAGTATCATGCCCCACTTTCCCAGAGTAATCTCAAGTGTTGATTATAAGTTGAACAGCAATCTTTGAGATCTTAGCTCTTCAATGTGTGCTAAACAATGAAGGTCTTTTTAGTCAGGTTATCAAGTCAGTCAGATCATTTTCTTCTCAATCACCCAACAAATACTTCTCATCATCTTTTTGTAAAAAAAAAATGTTACGTTGACACAGATACATTATGTTGGGGTTCACAACAAGCTGCTATACTTTTTTTTTTGACCCAACATGTCCATCTTAAGGAGACAAATAATAATAAATGAATATTATTTTAGATGTAACCTTCCGAGGCGATAATTCAGCGAATCATAGGAGGAAATCTTCCATCTTCAACATGGCATTTTTTAGCTCTAGATTGCTTTCTCCCTTGATTACTGCTTGCATAACCACAATGGTTAGATTGTTACTTAGGGGCATTGCGTTAGAGTGGAGTGGGGAATTGATAGTTCTGGTTCACGTTTTCTGGCAGAAGCATTCAGCTGTGAGTCACTGATCACTTTTAGCCATGGTGCTGACAGATGCCTTCATCCCCTGAGATGCCCATAGTTTCATTGTTGTTAGGAGGCAAAGGTGCCTCGTAGCAGCAGAGCTGGAAGCTGTCAGTGACCCACAGCTTATGGCTTGCACTAAGATCAGTGAACCAGAACCATCCAGACCCTATTCCACCTCTTCACGGTGCCTCTAGAAATAGACAAATCTGTCTAGTTTGGCCAACAAGTAGAGATCGAAGAGGGAAGACAACCTCCAACTACAAATACTCAAAAATAACACGTTGAAGTAGAGTGTGTTGGGCCAAAAGGCGCAAATATTACAGTTTTACTGCAAACCACAGCACAATGTAAACACGCAACTTAACATCCTTTTAAAGGTGGACGACAAAGAGGTTCTTTTAGTCATTGGATGAACACAAGCAAGCATTGTTGGAATTCAATCACAGCACTGTGGTAAACTCATTGCTACTCAGTCGCGCTTTCAACAGGTTATTTCTCATTGCATTCGCTTAACAGTGTTCCTCTTCATTGTCTACCCTTAGAAGAATGTTAACAGGGCACAGATGTGTTGTGTTGTGGTTTCCAGCATAGCTATCATATTTGTGTCTTCTCTCTCCTCCCCCCCCCCCACACACACACACACAGCTGACATCAGCACAGCATTTTTGAGTACAGGATTGCCTCCCTTCTTTTAAGTCCCTACTTGCTTGGTCATACTGGATAGTCTATATCAGAAGCACCATTGGGAGGTGGAGTAAGGTTTTATCAGCTCTGTTGTTCTTTAGTCCTGATGCACACAGTCAAATAAGAGTCCCTAACCACTCTCAATCCAACTTCTGGTGGATGTCTTGGTTCCTGCTTCCAGCAGATAACAAAGTTTGTATAGGTTCCAGTAGCTGGCTGCTTGTGCATAAATTTAGCTTGCCATTGCTGGTTGTCATTCCTACTTTTTTTATGTTTACTCCATTTTATAGTCTCAAAACTGCATCCTCATAGTCTGATAAATATGTTTATACCCTACATACAATCATTAGCACCTTTGACTTAGGTCTATCATCCAAACCACACCTAAAGTCAGCCTATTAGCATTTTTTTTCCATTGCCACAAACTCCCATATGACCTGGATCCACATGAGCATTAATCTCATTCATGAAATTGTAAGAAACTGCTTAAACACAAATAACACTTCTCCAAAGATTTGTAATATCTATAATTGCATATCATGAACTTGTATTTGTCATTGATGGTTTATTAATTTAATATGTAATATTTTATTTCACATTTTGTTGCTTGCTTGCATTCACCCAATGACGAAAGGAATACATCTCTTCATCATCTGCAGTTAAAAGTACATTAAGTGGACGTGTATACGTTGTGTTGAGGTTTGCAGTAGAACTGTGATATTTGCACCTTTCCTCCCAACACATTAGACTTCAGCATGGCATTATTGAGTACCAGGTTGCCTTCCTTCTCTATCCCTGCTCCTGGCCAGACTTAATAGGTCGTCCCTTTAATAAAGACACCACGAAGAGGTGGAGCAGGATCTGGGCCATCAGCTATGGTTCACTGATAACTTCAGCTCTGGTGCTGTCAGATTCCTTGGCCTTCTCACATTTTATTCATATTCAGCTTAGTGAGAAGTAAAGCAATAGTTCTCTCTACATGCCTTAATAAGTGTATGGGGAATATGGTGTTAGTGACCATATTTTTCCATGAACAGTAACACATTTATGTGATTTTTTTTTATTGATGTTGTCAGTATCACGCCAAGCCGCCCTTATTTCCCAAAAATAGTTTTGGTACCCATTTTCAGAGGCTAGGTAAACCCCAATGTTTTGGCAGTTCAAAACATTTTGTCACGTCTGAGAATCAAACTGGACCCTTTTGTTCTGTAGTGAGTATACAAACAACTCTACCACCATGGTCTCTCTTAGTAAAAAATCTCAATATTTTTTTATTTCATTTCACGTTACAATATTATCAAACTTTTTAATTATCATCTTACAGTTCTCAAATTATGGAAGGCAAGTTTTCATTTTTTTACATTCACCTAATTCTATATCTTATGCCAGTTCAGCATAATATGACAAGACATATTTATGGGCAAACATTTTCCTCGAAAGTTGTGTTCATCACATTATCAGTGAACCCAGTATGTGTCTGTTGAGCATCTCTTAAGCTGAGTATATGTATTTTCAGCCCTGGCCTGAGATGGTTGACTTATTTGAATGAATTTGTGTTGAATTATTTGAATGAATTTGCTTTGACTTATTTGAATGAATTTGTGTTGAATTATTTGATTGAATTTGCTTTGACTTATTTGAATGAATTTGTGTTCATTTATTCACTTATTATAAATAACTTATATTTTGCCATTTTTGTGGGGACAGTTTAAGAGGGCACTATTATATTTATTGTTCATTAAATGAGCAGATTTTATCATTTCACCTTTAGCTTAACAAAGAACTTGGGCAGCATAAATATAAGTTGGTGTCATCATTAACACATCAAAGAGAAGTTATAGCTAATATTTTATATCATGCCAGCACTGAAAGATTAAATTCCTTTTGAATGACCAAATTTTTTTGTTTAAATATTGTTTCCTTTCTTTGTGCTGTAAGACTTTTGGGATGTTTGTATTTCCTGTCAGGGTTTTAAATGTACTTTGAAGAATTGTCAAAATAATTATTTACATTTTCCCAGTCAATTGATGTGACTTAATTATTTAATAGTTTCCCTGTTTTTTAGCAATAGTTTATTTAAATGCTGTATTATTACTTGTTTGTGACAGATACAGAGCAATTTAGCATCTATTTTGTATAATTTTGTTTTAAATTATATTATGTTTAGTTGACCATTCAGATTCTGCTTGTGAAAGTTATGTTAGAGTAAATTGGTAATTTGACACGTATTTAGTAGCATTAAGTTATCATTTCTGTTGACATATACGCTGCCTTTTCTTTTTTGTTTAAACTGTCCCCTAGTTATTCAGTTTCTTTTTTGTTTTTGTCTTTTGTGTTTGTTTTTTTCTCTAATGGGAACAGTGGATGGCAAAATAGATTTGAAAAAAAAAAAGGTTTACAGCTACATTGTAATAAATAACAAAATTGGCATGTAGTTGTGGCCCACAAGTGGACTTCTTGAGGAACACAGCGATACATACAGTTATTCTTTCTTCTTTCTGGCCGATGGCTACTAAAGGAGTTAATAGTCCTCTTCACTATCCATCTTTAGATGGAGTTTAGTGGACGTAAGGCTGTAGTTTATTTCACACCAAACAAATTTGACTTTCACAGCATTTTTGAGTACTGGGTTGCCTTCTCTCTTTGATCCCTACTTGCTTGACCAGGTGCACCACTGGGAGACGGAGCAGGGTGTTGATCAGCTCTGTTCATGATCCTGATGCACGCAGTCAGCTGTGGGTCACTGAACTAACTCAGTTGCTGGATGAGTGTTTTGGTCCTCATACAGTTATATTTATACATCTGTATTTATGTTTGCCTGTGAAATGTAGACATTTACTGCTAATCTCCAAAGAAGAATACAGGCCTTGGGGATGAAATGGTATAAAGTAAAAAAAAAAGTAAAGTACCCCCCATCACGCCAAGTGGCGTATAGGGAAATATGGTGTTGGTGACCCTATATTTTACAGACCTTCAGCACATGATTTTTGGGGTAATGTGATCGGTATTACGCCCATGCTGCTTTACTTTCCCAGAAAAAAATCCGGTACCCATTTAAGGCTGGGTGAACCCGGAGAAGCCGTCGGTTGGGATCGAACCCTACCCCTTGTCCTTTGCAGTCCAGTTCACTAACCACTGAGCTATCGTGGCTCCCATGAAATGGTATAGAAAGATATTAAACATATCACACAGAGAACATATCAGCAGTGGAGAAGTGCCAGAAAGAATCCAACAATCCACCGGGCCAATCAAAGATATATTGTCAATAATAAAAGAACAGAAACTGACCTTGTATGGACATATCACAAGGTCCACAAGCCTTGCCAAAACTGTTCTGCAAAGCACAGAAGAAGGCAAAAGAAGACAGGGAGGACAAAAGAAAAGATTGGTAGATAACATCAGAGAATGGACTGGAATGTCTTTCGTTGTATCACAGAGAGCTGCCGTAAATCGTGACAACTGGAAGCAAATTCTGAAAATGTCATCTATGGTGCCCCAACAACTGACATGATTACGGGATAATTGACTGATTGATTGATGATACTATTTGCTAGGTTAAAATCTTATTTTCTGTATTTAAGGTGAATGCAGGTCTTTTTTTATTGTAAGATCAAAAGTTTTTTTATGGCAGGGGATGAAATAAAGGCTCTAACCTGTACTTAATGTGGCAATTGAATCAGAGGGTACAGCCTTTGTGATATCTCCTGGAAGACCCAAGAAAATTTGACAAATATTACAATAGATACTTTATGTTCTATTTGCATCTGTCAATTTAATGTGGACCTTTGGAGGATAAAATGGAAGTTGTTTTTTTTTTTTCGTTGTTCACAAACCAAAATAATTTGGTGCCTCGCCAGGTGACAGTGACCTGATGTTGAGTTGCAACTAACGACCTAATTTAAAGTTATTGATATCAGATTGCGACCTATGACCTAAATTTCAAGTTATGGATATCAGATTGCAACCTATGACCTAAATTTCAAGTTATGGATATCAGATTGCAACCTATGACCTAAATTTCAAGTTATGGATATCAGATTGCAACCTATGACCTAAATTTTAAGTTATGGATATCAGATTGCAACCTATGACCTAAATTTCAAGTTATGGATATCAGATTGCAACCTATGACCTAAATTTCAAGTTATGGATATCAGATTGCAACCTATGACCTAAATTTCAAGTTATGGATATCAGATTGCAACCTATGACCTAAATTTCAAGTTATGGATATCAGATTGCAACCTATGACCTAAATTTCAAGTTATGGATATCAGATTGCAACCTATGACCTAAATTTCAAGTCATGGATATCAGATTGCAACTAATGACCTCAACTTCAAGTTATGGAAATAGATTGCATCTAATGACCTAAATCTGAAGCTGTGGAAATGAGACGCTGAAGAAAAAAAATGTGTCTCTCAAATGATATTGGTACCAGAGTTAGTGAGCAATTAGACAACATGACAAACTCCATGCCACTTTAAAGAAACATAAATTGAGGTGGTGTGGGCATGTATCACATTCTGGATAAAACATTATTGCAGGGAAAATGTGAAAGGAAAAGGGGCAGGCAGAGAGAAGAGGTAGGAAGACAGGCCTCAGAGAATAATGGGCAGGTCTTCTTTTAACTGACTCACAGACAGCAGTAAAAGATAAATGGTTATGGATGTTGCTAGTTATAGACATCAGTTCCTCAATAGCCTCCAACAATTAAAGGTCATAAGAGAGAAATATGTTCAGTAGGAAAGATTTACCACATACTTTGTGTCTTTATGTCCTTTGCACATAAGACCACCAGAAGAGGTCACCACTGTGTGCCACTCTTTTAAGCTTATCTCATATAAAGCTTGTTTCCTCCACTACTGTATCTTCCATTCTTCACAGTGCCTCCCTTTATATTCCAAATGTCCTCTTGACATCTGGAGGTCTGGCAAGGACTACTCTTAGTGTTGTCTGAGGCATTCTCAACAATTCACTGGAAGAGGACATTTTATTGCCAATATTATAGCCCCTGCTTTTGATAAAGACCATTTGGTATTAGCTTCCGTGCTTGTGCCAAACTATTCACCATCAGGTGCCATGCCAATTGGTGTAGGCGATCATCTCTCTCCACATCTCCCAGTCCTAGTAGATACATGTCATAATTTTAGTCGGTGATCTTTTATTATGATTTGAATAAGCTGTTCAATATTTTTTCTCTTGGTTTTCATCCACTCTTCTTTCTATTCATTCTACCCGTTGTTATAGTGTTCTCAATGTCTTCTTTTCGCATCACATACCCAATAATTGTAGATAGTCTTTTTCTTATGATTTTAATGATATTTCTGGTTTCTCCAGCTTTTTTAAAAATATTCTTTATTAGTAATTTTGCTATCCATTGAATTCATAGCATTCTGATAAACCACATCTCAGCTGTCTCTAATGTTCTCTGTGTTGTCTTGCTCATATACTATGACTCACTTCCATATAGTCTAGTAGAATAGGTTCTATGCAACACTTTAGGACACATTCTCCAGCATTAGTTCACTATTATTTGTTACATAGGATGTTTTCCATTCAATGAAATTCTTGTTACTTTGGAAAACTGTTGAACACTTCAAATGTTTGCCATCCCCCACTCACTGTTGATAACTTTGACTGGAGTCCCCTTTTATTCTCTCTATGAGAAATGAAAGAATGTTTCTTTTACCAAACTTCTATGTTCAGAATAAGTCACTGAAATAGGAGATATTGTTGACATTACTGTAAAGCACTCAAAAGTTTGATTGATCGTATGAGTATAAACACGACATCATTTTATTTTACTAAGTATATTTGTTTATATGCATGGAACTTTACAGTATTTTGTAAATAAATTGGGATTATCTGCAATATTTATTCATTTGTTGTTGATTTTCTCTTGATGGGTCTAACAGTAGCTATGTTTTTGTTTCCTTTATGAGGAATTGTGTGATGTAGCTATGGTTCTAATCTCTCTCTTTCTTTCTGTGCGTTTTTTTTTAATTAGAGGGAAATCTTAAAATATGTTTCAGAGCTTCAGACCCAATTTGAAACAAAGATTGATTAATTAGTCAGAGTTAATTACAATCAGTATTCACTATTACTCATCTTTGTGAGTAATAGATGAGTATTAGAGATTACATTTTAAAATTGTAATAAGATACAATAAAGCAAAATAAGCATGACTAAAACAGAGATGCAAAGAGATTAAAGTGCAACAAAAAGAGATGCAGAAGCTATCTACAAATAAATTGAAGAATTAACAGGAAGAAAAACGCAATAAAAAAACTCGATGTTTAAGATCAAAGGAAACAGAGAGCCGTTGATTGAAGAAGAAAGCATAAGGGAACGATGGACAGAACACATTACAGATTTTTATGATGATGAACGAACAGAAGTAAATATTAAGGATAATGGAGAAGGACCAGAAATACCAAAGAAGTGAAAGACGCCTTGACGCAATATGAAAGCAGGAAAAGCCCTTGGACGAGATAATATAACTAAAGAAGAGATTGAAGCCATGTGTAATTTTGGAAGAGAAATAATGCAAATATTGAATTATATATACAACAGCAGATATATACCAGACGACCTGCTAAAATCAATATTCATAGCCCTTCCAAAGAAATCTGGTGCGATTAAATGCAATAATCATCACACAATAAGCCTTATGAGTCACATGACTAAAATATTATTAAGAATCAGACGAAACAAAATGAGTCCAGAAATTAGTGATAAACAGTGTGATTTTGTTGGAGTATGAGCAAAGGTACGAACAAAGCCATATACAACATAAGAGCTATAGAGGTGAAAACAAATCTATACCTATGTTTCATAGATTATACCAAAGCATTTGGCAAAGTAAAGTACCGAGAAATAGTCAAAATTTTAGAAAGCATAAACGTTGACAGCAAAGATCTAAGAATAATAAAGCATGTGCTGGCAACAACCAGCTGGCATAAGAACTGGAAATCAATTGGGAATGTTTCAACAACACAGAACTGGAGTCGTCACTGCGAGACTTGCTGAGGGGGGGATCCGAGCACCTATGGACATGTTCAGAGTTCAATGATGATGACCCGCAAATAACTCAACAAATAAAACAGGGTTTTAGATAAGGTTGTGTGCTGTCACCATATACATTTAATATGTATAGTGAGATTATTTTAAGATCCATAAGGGACATGCCTGGAATAACAATTGGAGGTCATAATATAAATAACCTCAGATATGCTGATGATACAGTCTTAATCGCTAAGAATTTTAATGAGTTACCACAAATGTTAGACATTATAGTGAAGGAAAGCAAAAAATAGGGAACTCTGCCTTAATATCAAAAGGACAGAAGTAACGGTAGTAACAAAGAAAAAGACATCACCACAATGCCCAATAAAGACAAGTTGAACATGTTAAAACAGGTAAATTAATTTAAATATCTGACAACAATGTTAACCTCAGATGGCAGATGTACAACAGAGGTGACATGCAGAATGGCTCAGGCAAAAGCAGCTTTCCAAAAAATGAGGGAGATACTGTGAAATCCATTTTTGACAATAGAAACAAGAATAAGAGTTCTTTTATGTTATGTGCAACAAATTTTAACATATATATGTGAATCATGGACAACAGGACAACAGACAAGAAAATCACTGGAGGCTGTAGAAATGTGGTTTTACAGAAGAATGTTGAGAATACCATGGAAAAAAAGTCAAAGGAAAAGGAGAGCTAATTTCCAATATTATGAAGAAATATAAAGTTATAAAATGTACATCAGGCTATAAAATCTTAAAATCTGAGGTGGAAAAAGCTATAAAAACAATGAAAAGGGGAAAAGCAGCAGGACCTGAAAGCATACAGATAGAGATGATACAGGCACTTGAAGATTTTGGCATTGAAGTGATTACAGACATATGCAACGACATATACCACACAGGATACATACCAAATGAACTAAAAACATCAACTTTCATTGCATTGCCTAAAAAGAATGGTGCAGTTGAATGCAGTGACTTTAGAACAATAAGCCTAATGAGCCATGTTACAAAAATCTTGCTAAAAGTTATACAAGGAAGGATTCAGAATAAAATCAATACTGAATTAGATGAGCAGCAATTTGGATTTAGGAAAAATAGCGGGACAAAAGAAGCCATATTCTGCATGAGAACATTAATCGAAAAATACACAGAAGTAAACAAACCAATATATGCCTGCTTCATAGACTACACCAAAGCTTTTGATAGAGTACACCACAAACAACTTATAGAATGCCTAAAAGAGATACATCTAGATGACATGGATATACGACTAATATGCAATCTATACTGGGAGCAAACAGCAATAATAAAATATAACAAAGAGTTCTCTACACCCATTGATATAAAAAGAGGAGTAAGACAAGGATGCATCCTATCACCAAGCTTGTTCAATCTATACACTGAGCAAATCTTTAAAAACATCATAGAGATGCCAGGCCTACAAATTAATGGAAAGATAATCAATAACCTAAGATATGCTGACGATACTGTACTACTAGCAGAAAATCCTAAAGACCTACAACAATTACTTAATGTAATAAACACGACAAGCAAAAAATATGGACTAGATATGAATATCAAAAAGACTAAAACTATGATCATAAACAAAGAAAATACTCAAAACCCACAAGTGGATATCAAAGTTGAAGGAATAGACCTGGAGACAGTTCAGAACTACAACTACCTTGGACATACTATAACCAGTGATGGAAAATGTACATCTGAAATAAACAAAAGAATAGGAATGGCAAAAAGTAATTTTAATGTCATGAAGGACATACTAACATCAAAACAAATAACACCAGAGCTAAAACTAAGAATAGCAAAATGTTACATCTTCTCAATATTCCTATATGGTGCTGAAACATGGACATTAGACAAGAAAACAGAACAGAGAATTGAAGCCTTTGAAATGTGGATATATAGAAGAATAGGTAGAATTGGATGGAAGGAAAAGAAAACAAATGACAAAGTCTTAAAACAACTAAAAATGAAAAGAGAACTTCTGAACACAATTAGAACAAGACAAATGCGATTCTTAGGCCATGTTAAAAGACACAACAGCCTACTGAAAGTGATCCTGGAGGGGAAAATACAAGGTAAAAGAGGCAGAGGCAGACCAAGATTAACATGGACGAGTAACATCAAAAGATGGACAAATCAACCGATGACAACCTGCACCATCAAAGCAAGAGATAGAGCAAAATGGCGCTCCATGGTAGCCAAACTTCGTTGCGGAGACGGCACTCAATGATGATGATGATGAAGAAATAGTCATCATTTTTTGGCCATGAAATGAGAAGGGAATAGCTGAAATATATCGTGACAAGTGGGAAAATTGAGGGACGAAGATATAGAGGGAAACAAGGAGAAAAGATACCAGACAGCTGAAGAGAATACACATGGCAGAAGGTCAACAGATATTATAAATAACTGTCGAGATCGAGAGTTTTGAAGAGTCATGATCACCTATGCCAACAGGCATGGTACTTGATGATGATGATGATTCACTATTAATCACATTCTTTACATGCGTAGAGTGGGTTCCGTGCAAAGACGTCTCTTATTTCCTGTTTGTTCATCATCATCATCGAGTGCCGTCTCCACATCGAAGGTTGACTACCATGGAGCGCCATTCTGCTCTGTCTCTTGCTTTGATGGTGCAGGTTGTCATATGCTGATTTGTCAATCTTTTGATGTTACTCGTCCATGTTAGTCTTGGTCTGCCTCTGCCTCTTTTACCTTGTATTTTCCCCTCCAGGATTACTTTTAGTAGGCTGTTGCGTTTTTTAACATGGCCCAAAAATCGCACTTATCTTGTTTGAATCGTTTTTCGTAGTTTTCTTTTCATTTTTAGTTGTTTTAAGACTTCATCGTTTGTTTTATTTTCCATCCATCCAATTCTACCTATTCTTCTATAAATCCACATCTCAAAGGCTTTAATTCTCTGTTCTGTTTTCTTGTCTAATGTCCATATTTCTGCACAATATAGGAATGCTGAAAAGACATAACATTTTGCTATTCTTAGTTTTAGCCCTGGTGTTATTTGTTTTGATGTTAGTATGTTCTTTAACATGTTCTTCCTGTTTGTTACCTTTCAAATTTCCATTGACAAAAATGGGGGGAGGGGTAATATAATATCTTCATTTCTTTTCTAGCCAGTGGCTGCGAATCACGGACAATAGGACAACAGACAAGAAAACCACTGGAGTCTGTAGAAATGTGGTTTTACAGAAGAATGTTGAGAGTACAATGGACAGCTAGAAGAGTAATGAAAATGTTCTGAAAGAGGTCAAAGCAAAAAGAGAGCTAACTTCCAATATTAGGAAGAAACAATTATAATTTGTTGGTCATGTAATGAGAAGAGAACAACTGGAATATATCGTAACAACTGGAAAAATTGAGGGACGAAGAGATAGAGGGAAGCAAAGAGAAAAAATAACAGACAGCTTAAGTGAATGACTTGACAGAAGGTCAACAACAGAAATGATAAATAGCTGCTGAGATCGAAAGTTGTGGAGAGACATGATCACCTACGCCAGTAGGCCCGGTACTTGATGATGATGTTGCGTATAAGATAAAGAGGTTTTTACAGATTTGTGAAGCCAGTTCCGACATGTATCAGTCTTGAACAATCGGAGAACAGGCAAGAAAATCTTTGGAGGTGAAGGCAAGTCTCACAACAGCAGAGCTGGATGTTGTCAGCGATCCACAGCTGATCGCTTGCGCCAGGATCGGTGAACCAGAACCACCCAGGCCCTGCTCAACCTATCCGTGGTCCCTCCGGTAACAGACTAACCTGTCTAGTCTGGCCAAGCGAGTAGGGATCCAAGAGGGACCTGGTACTCAAAAATGTCGTGCTGAAGTCGGATGTATTGGGTTGAAAGGCGCAAATATCACACTTATACTGTAAACCTCAACACAACGCAGACACGCCCAATTAACGTCCTGTTAGGGGCGGGTGATGAACAGATGTACTCCTTTAGTCATTGGACGAACGCAAGCAAGCAGCAATCATTGGAGGTCATAGAAATGTAGTTTTACAGAAGATTGTTGAAAATACCATGAACAACGTAAAGAAGCAAAGATGGTATTCTGAAAGAGACCAAAGAAAATAAATAGCTTATTACCGACATCAGGAGGAAATCATAATTTTCTTGTCATGTAAAAAGAAAGTAAAAACTGGAATTAATTATGACAACAGAAAATATTGCAAGAAAAATAAATCGCGTATAACATAGAGAAAAGACATTAGAAAGTTGCTTGATCAATCACTTTTCTGGAATATTAAGTTCTTGCAAAATTGACACGTTTCTTTTGTCTTTTCTGAGTATATGGTATTCTGAGTGTTCTTCTGTAACACTTGCATTAATAGGCATTAATGTATTTTTCAGCAAGTCTGTCAATTGTCCATGTTTCACAGTCATATAGAAAAAGAATACAAGTTCTTAAAAACTTAAGTTTTGTTGCAATATCATTTCATTGCCATATATTCAGCCTTCTTTTGATCTACCTGATAGTCTTTCATTATCAATGAACAATATATTCAAACTTGTTTACTCTTTACGATATTGGCAGAATGGTCTAGATGTAAGATGTCGGCCTCTGAGAGCAAGAACCCGAGTTCGAATCCTTCCACAGGCTTTGGATATTTTCACTTCGAATCCGTGATCCCTTAATGGCATTACTCGTCCCTAGGTAGTGAGTGAGCTTCGATGTGTGGGCCTCTCAGATAAAGGCAAAAAAATAGGAGGCCCCGTGTGTACTCTCATGTGTTAAAGAACCCCTGGCAATTAAAGTCCTGGCAAAATACAGGGAAAGAGAGATCGCGGACGTCAAAGACAGAGGATGCCGGATAGCTTGGTGTCATGGCATAGAAAATAGTCAACAACGGAGTTGATATGATGCACTGTGGATAAAAGATTGTGGAATGACATGATCGTCTACGCTATCCGGTATGGCACAAGATGATGATGATGACGATGGTGATGGTGACGATGCTGATGGTGGTCATGATGATGCTGATGATGATGGTTATGATGATGGTGATGATAATGATGATGATAGTAAAAAAGTAAAGTACCCCCGTCACGCCAAGTGGCGTATAGGGAAATATGGTGTTAGTGACCCTATATTTTACAGACCTTCAGCACATGATTTTTGGGGTAATGTGGTCGGTATTACGCCCGTGCTACTTTACTTTCCCTGAAAAAATGTCGGTACCCATTTAAAGCTGGGTGAACCCGGAAGCCGTCGGTTGGGATCGAACCCTACCCCTTGTCCTTTGTAGTCCAGTTCACTAACCACTGAGCTATCGTGGCTCCCTGATAATGATGATGATGACAATTAAAAATCTAAAAGAGTACGCCAAAAATGGCCTCTGTCCGGGGAAATCTACACATGCAGAAGACGGATGCGTCGGACCTAAAAGCGCAGAAGTCGTAGCTTTTCCTCTAAACTAGCGGCACAACGCAGCCACGCCCACTTAACGGGTGAACTCTAAGAGAAGGATATTTGTAGTAAACATTTTTTTGTTTTTGTAAAATTGAAACGAAGATGCAGTTTATCACTATCATACAGAACTGCTTTTATCAATAACTCAATGCCACGTACCCACGTACTGAAGTGGATTAAAGTACCTGTGATATATATATATATAGCCTATAATTCTTGTACAAAACGTAAACACTGATATTCCATTAACAAGTGATTGTTTTTTTCATGCCAAAGTTTTATTATTTTAAGAAACAATTCATAAAACAGATAAATATTATTACAAAATATAATCAAATCTAAATATAGTAGACTGTTGTCATAATTTACAAACAGGTACTTATAAGATCTTGTGTGTTTGGTTTCACATTGATTTGGGTGGGGGGGGGGGGGGGGTAACCGCTTGCCTGATAAAATTGTTGTCCCAGGAAAGACGGTATGGCATTGGACCAATGGCTGGGGCCCATAAGATGCCTTTTGCCAATAATCACAAAACCAGCCAATCTACGAGAGGTAACTGACTGACAAGCAAAAAATATGGATTAGATATGAATATCAAAAAGACTAAAACTGTGATTATAAACATAGATATTGAAAAGACCAATGAGGAAGTTCTCAAAGAGGCCAACACAAAAAGGGAGCTCTTAAAAAAACATCAGAAAGAAGCAATCAACATTTTTCGGGCACATCATGAGAAGAGGAAAGTTGGAATACTTGGTTACAACTGGCAAAATAAAGGGAAAGAGAGATCGCGGACGACAAAGAGAGAAAATACTGGATAGCTTGGTCTCATGGCATGGAAAACAGTCAACAACAGAACTGATACGATGCACTGATAGAAGATTGTGGAAGGACATGATCACCTACGCCAACCGGTATGGCACATGATGATGATGATTAAAAAACCAATTAGCGGATATCAAAGTTGAAGAAATAGACATGTAGATAGTTCAGAGCTACAACTACCTTGGACATGCTATAACCAGTGATGGAAAATGTACAACTGAAATAAACAAAAGAATAGGAATGGGAAAAAAGTCATTTTAATGCCACGAAAAATATACTAATATCAAAACAAATAGCACCAGGGCTGAAACTAAAAATAGCAAAATGTTACATCTTCTCAACATTTCTGTATAGTGCAGAAACAAGGACATTAGACAAGAAAACAGAACAGAGAATTGAAGCTCTTGAAATGTGGATTTATAGAATAGGAAGAATTGGAAAAGGGGGTGGGGGAGGAGGGGGGAGAGAGAGAGAAAACAAACGATGAAGTTTTAAAACAACTAAAAATGAAAAAGAAAACTACTAAACACAATTCGAACAAGACAAATGAGATTTCTGGGGTATGTTAAAAGGCACAGCGGCCTACTAAAAGTAAACTTGAAAGGGAAATTACAAAGTAAAAGAGGCAGCGGCAGACCAAGACTAACATGGACGAGTAACATCAAAAGATGGACAAGTCAACATATGACAATCTGCACCATCAAAGCAAGAGACAGAGTGGAATGGCGCTCCATGGTAGCCAACCTGCGATGCGGAGACGGCACTCAATGATGATGTTTGCGTGTATATAATTGTGAAGAATAGTATAAATTGTGTCTTCTTCGTTTATCCATGTGACTGTTTCTCTCTAATCATATATGGCCTTTGGCGTCTTGACAGGCGGTTGGTAACAAGCAATCATGATAGGTCAGTAGTTTGGTAAAGCATTAGTGTCTCATACCGGGTGCTGCTTTACTGAACATCATCTCTCGTGGCTGCATTTGTCAATCCCGGCAAAGGATTCTAATCATAGTGTCGTGAGATATGTGGATTTCTGACTGATTTGCCGATGCGTAGATCAAGGGTAAGTATTTCACAAGATTTGTCTTGTCAACTGTTGCTCAAACTGACTCATAAGTTAATGACTCCATTTATAGCTTCGCAGAGTTTTCATTTCAGGTTTATCTCTATAAATCATGAATAATTCTGCTGGTTTGGACGAGTTATCTAGCCTGTAACGGTGAAGTATTAACGCCATCAAATTCAAATGCTTGTGTTGTATACATTTGTTTTCAAATATAACTTACCAAGGGATAAATAAATTAAATTAAAGTATGTGCAAATGTATGTAGCTTCAACACACAAATAGCCTTCCAGAAAAAATTTATAAACATGGCGCGTCTAATGCGTTTATTGAGCGCAGCGAAGTAGACGTCAGCCTGTGTATATGAATTCCACAGATATTGAGTAATAAAAAATCTGACGTGTACAAGTTGCATAACAAGTTAGTCAATAACCCAGACACGCACGTGATAACAAGCACATGATTGTTATTATGATAAGAAAATGATAACGTGCGTGAAATCTATAGTTGTGGTTTATATTTTTTTCAGCTTTAAAAAAAAATTCGCTTATTATGATGTTCGCATAATATAGAACAGGCATCACGAATAGCTGCGTTATTATCTTGTTATGTACAATTCAATGATTGTCGTTTATAGATAGTTTGCAAGTAGAAATAACAAATGTAACCATTATGTTAAAAGAATCATAATGTAGTAATATTCGAATAAGCGCAGCCTTTGAAACACAGAGGAGAAGAATGGGGAATGATTCTGGATAGTTCATAGTGTGGACGTAGCAAGCTTCTAATGAAACTGAAAGATGACAGGAAGGCATAATAGACAATGTTGTTAGACGCTGAATACCTTAACGAATGGAGACTGATGGGACTGCCCTTTTGCAAACGTCACAAGATGTGTCGAGTTGTTGACTAACTTGTCGCTCCGTGGACAAACAAAAAATGGGGTGGGGGCACCTCGTGAAATGTGGTGTTAGTGTCAAGATTTTTTTAATGATGATAGGCACATTTATGTGAAATATGGTCAGTATCACGCCAGGCCGTACGATTCCCCCACCCCAATATATATATATATGTATGCTCTGATAGATGTTGCCATAGACTGGGTGAAGCACGACGACTTAACTGTCGAGAAACGTTCTCCACATTGTGGCGTGAGTTTTGTGAGAAATGCGCATCAAACTGTGATTTTAACAGGAGTATTCTATTTTATTCATAGAATCAAGTTTGACTGTAGTCATGGTACCCCCATATCCATTCCACCGCCCGCCCCAGCATTTCTCGAAGCGTAGGCAGACTGATTGTTCGTGTGACGTTTTGATTATAGATACATCTTTTTTTTCCCTCAAAAGCACTCCGGGTCGACCAGATCTCTTTTCCACCTTTAGACTCCTACTCTTAATATAAACATCATTGTCCAGGTCCATTCCCCTCCTCTTAAGAACAAACTTGACCATGTCCTCTTTGTCCAGAGTAAGACAACACTCAGTGCTAGAGCTGCCAGCGAGCTTGTCTGCTATTTCATTGCCATATACACCAGCATACATCGTCGTATTTTTGTCCACTAGTACTTGACTGGTAAGTAAAAAAAAAAGTAAAGTACCCCCGTCACGCCAAGTGCAAATGGCGTATAGGGAATATGGTGTAATTGATCATATATTTTACAGACCTTCGGTACATGATTTTTGGGGTAATGTGGTCGGTATTACGCCCGTGCCGCTTCACTTTCCCTGAAAAAAATCAGGTACCCATTAAAGGCTGGGTGAACCCGGAAGCCGTCGGTTGGGATCGAACCCTACCTCTTGTCCTTTGTAGTCCAGTTCACTAACCACTGAGCTACGGCGGCTCCAGTACTTGACTGGTTGGTACTTTTCCATAATTCTACGTTAGTCATTATGTCCTGCCATTTCCATCCTTTTACACTGCGCCCATTACTATTCTGTCACATCCGTTTGAGATGGCGCTGGTGGGATTATCATTACGACTCGTGTCCCATTTCTAAAGTCTGCCGAAGCGCGTTAAGCTGAAGAATAATGAAGGCACGCACGTGAGAGCAATTACCACAAGATGCTGGGTCAGTTGTTATATCACCCCAGATAGAAACAATAAACTGTTTTGAAACTACTATGGATATGGAACAAGACCGCGTCCACTTTATTAAGAGAACGATTTTCATTCATTCCGCCACCTGCTCTCTTGGTAGTGTCCTCTTCATGTCAAACAAATTGCCATCCCACTCTACTCCCATCATCAAAAGTGCAGGGCTGCAAGGTGCAGATATTACAGCTCTATATAACTGGGTGGTCTAGAGGTAAGACTTCGACCTTTGGGTAGGAATCTCGGGTTCGAATCCCGCCACAGGGGGTGGGAATTTTTCATTTCGAATCTGTGGTTTCGTCATGACTCTGAGGACTGATGTCCTCTCTGGGTAGTGAGATCTGATGTCTAGCCCTCTCTGGGTAGTGAGATCTGATGTCTAGCCCCTCTGGGTAGTAAGATTCGATTCTCTGGGTAGTGAGATCCGATGTCTAGCCCTCTCTGTGTAGTGAGATCCAATGTCTAGCCCTCTCTGGGTGGTGAGATCCGATGTCTAGCCCTCTCTGGGTGGTGAGATCCGATGTCTAGCCCCCTTTGGGTAGTAAGATCCGATTCTCTGGGTAGTGAGATGCGATGTCTAGCCCTATCTGGGTAGTGAGATCCGATGTCCAGTCCTTTCTGGGTAGTGAGATCCGATGACTAACCCTCTCTGGGTAGTGAGATCCGATGTCCAGGCCTCTCTGGGTAGTGAGATCCGATGTCCAGGCCTCTCTGGGTAGTGAGATGCGATGTCTAGCCCTCTCTGTGTGGTGAGATCCGATGTCTAACCCTCTCTGGGTAGTAAGATCCGATGTCTAACCCTCTCTGGGTAGTGAGATCCGATGTCCAGGCCTCTCTGGGTCGTAAGATTCGATGTCTAGACCTCTCTGGGTAGTTAGATCCGATGTCTAGCCCTCTTGGAAAGCAGTGAAACACATAAAGTCATATATGTACTCTGCGCACGTTAAAGAGCCGTTGGCAATTAAAAGTCGAAAAGAACAGGCCAAAAATGGCTGCTTCCCGTGGAAAAGTTTGTAAGCAAGTTGACCGAAGACGAAAGTGTCGGGCCATTTAACAGGTGAACAGTAAGAAGTGTAGGGTACAATATACACGACTTATTTTTTTTTACAAAAATAGAACGAATAATAATAAATCTTACCCCCAGTCTCCCCCCAACAAAAAAATAAATAAATAATAAAATAAAAAACGAGAGGAAAATGGGTTTTTCGGGAAGCAAGCTAAATTCTTTGATTAAAATAGTTAATGATATAGTTAATGTTAACGTGCTTTAACTTACAAGGGTTTGGGGGGAGGGGTGGGGGTGGGGTTTAAGGCAAAGAAATGCAAATGAATGCATACAAATGCGAAGCTGCAGTAAAGCTTAATGTGAGAGAAAATTGAAAAAAAAATTGAAAAAATGGTATGGTCAAAGCCTTACGTCATTAGTAGACGACACAGATTGGAACGACGTTTCGGCCCAATAGGCCGTCAGCAGGAATAAACAAACAACACGCACACACAGATATGTAAGTAAATAAAACTAATCCTACATAGCTAACTAGTAACGAAACATCCAAAACAAAATAATCAAAATTGGTTAAAGAAAAGAGAAAATGACTCCCCTGTGTCATGGACCGTGGTCAGAACGGGAAAGGGTGAGTCACACGGGTTTAGCTGTCTGGTCAGGTGAAGGGTTCTAAAAATACATGAGCGGGGGGAACGCTGTCTAGGTAACCTCGACTGCAAAGACACTGACAATGCCTACACAGAAGCGTGTATACATATATACACGTACAAACAGACATGCACATACTTATACATATCAACATACACCTATATATACATACATATACATATATATGCATACATACCTGCACACACATACAAGCATGTATATATATATATATACACCCACATATATATACACACAAACATGCATGTGGACACCCATACAGGGACAATCATATATGTGTAGAAATGTGCACATAACGCACATATCACCAGAAGAGTGCACACCGGGGTCAGTGTGGAAAAACAGAGGAGAAAAAATAGAACAGTAGAATAACAGGTACTCAAAAGGCTGAGAGTGGGGTACAATGAAAACATATGAGGGGTAAGTAGCACAGAAAAAAAGAGGTGTAGTAGAACACCGAAGTGTCTCAATGGGGACTAGTGGAGGTGAGCTATGAATGGCATGGCATTGTAGATAGATTAAAGAGCCCAAACATGGGCAGTAGAGAAGGCTATGCAAAAGGGAAGGAGTAACCGAAAGGGAACTATGTGTACGAGTGTGATATATTCATGCCTCGTGGGGTCAGCGAGCCATATTGGACTATGTGGCGGTTCTCCAAAGCGAATCGGCTGCGGTCGCCAGAGTGAAGGATAATACCAGTGATACGGATGTCGTCTTTGCCCTTGTGATCTGGGGAGTTGAAATGGGAAGATACTGGAGTGCCAGTATTCTGTTGAACATCTCGTAGATGTTCACAAAATCTTGCCGCTAATCGTCTTCCAGACTCGCTAATGTACGTCATGTGGCATCGTTGGCATATGATGGCATAAATGATGTTACGGGACACACATGTGAAGCCATGCTTGATCTCGAATCGTCCATTAGGAAATAAGTCCGAGTCAGTAGGGAGCACATAGGCACAGGTGATACAGTTCCGACCACAAGGGGCCATACCGAAGTGTTGATGGTCGGAGCGAGAGGGATGGCTCCTAACCATAATATCTCCCAAACTCCTGTCGCGCTTGAAGGCCATCATCGGGGGATCACTAAAAAGTAGACGGGTAGTGGGATCAGAGAGGAGAATTGAACGGTAGCGTTGAGTATCTTCACAGCAGCTAAATTGTGAGGGTGATAGGTGAGGGTGAGTATGGTTCTCTCAAAGGGGGGGGGGGGGGGGGGGGGGTGGAAGGAGTGAGTGCCTCGGGACGGGAGATAAGGAGGACTCGCTTGAGGGCAGACTGGAGGATCGAGTCTGGATAAACGCGACGGCTGAAGAAACCTAACATGAGATGAGCCTGTTGGAGGAAATCTTGGTCATCCTGGCAGATGCGACGGAGACGCAATAACTGTGAGAACCGAATAGAATCACGACAAGAATGTGATGAAGTATAGAGAATATAAAATTGGGCAGCTGTGGGTTTATAGAAAACCGAGGTGTGGAGACCAGAAGTGCCCAAAGAAACAATAAGATCTAGGAAGGTAACAGAGGAGGTGGATATACAAGATGTGATCTTGACAGCTTTGTGATAGCTACCAATATAGTCGATAAACCTGGAGAGGTCATCCTCAGGTAGATCGGTAAGTCCGAAGCAGTCATCAATGTACCGGAGGTATATGGTGGGAAGGGGACCTTGATATGAATTGAGAATTTGGTGTTCAATGTAACCCATAAATAGGCAAGCATAGCTACTGCCCATCTTGGTATCCATGGCTACCCCACTAATTTGGTCATAGAAGTTACCATTGTACTCAAAGGTATTGAGGTTGAGTACAAGCTCAGTAAGGCGGAGAAGAGTGGCAGTATCAACAGAGGGGTGTTGCCTCTGGTCAAGAAAGAACCGTAAAGCCAGGAGGCCGTCGGAGTGAGGAATAGAGGTGTAGAGACAGCAAACATCAAGGGCGAAAAGTCGGTATGAGCGACCACGGGAGAGAGAGATGGAAGAGAAGATGCTCAAGGCATGGTTAGTGTCCTTGACATATGAGGGAAGACTAACTACCATGAAAGACATTGTCTAGATAGTCGGATATGTGTTCAGTCGGGCAAGCACACGCTGACACAATAGGGCGTCCTGGATTGTCGATCTTGTGAATTTTGGGGAGCATGTAGAATGATGGTTTCCCAAGACCACTATTGGGGATAATGAGGCGCGACGCACTTCGGAAAAATGAAGAATGAGATGCGAACATGTTTTTAGAACCCTTCGCACTTTAACTTACAGAACGAGGTGCATCTTTTGTAGCGATTTATTTGAAATAGTCTAAGAATGTTTCTCGTTTCATTGATTTGCAGTTGTGTGGTTTTCTCACATTAATTCTGAAAACATCTTGTGAGGTACCTCTACGTGAACCACGCATTCGAGTTCTTTCAAATGTATTATATTCCCCTGCACGGCCTTCATCTGAACACCGAGCAGCAAAAATCAAATTATTTGTTTGAAACTATCTCGTGGCACTGCATATTTGCTAAAACACTGGCATTGTCGTGAGCTTGCCAATTTGAACATTTTCGTTGAAATAAAATTTGGCCACGAATCTTCATTTAAAATTTGTGAATATTAAAATTCGCTGAAACTACTAGAAAATAAAAGTCTGCAGTTCACGCCAGGAATAATGAAGATGTTGTCCCCTTTTTTGACCATGTCCCACTGAGGAGTTCCTAATGCTTCGGCCATTTTCATAAGGAATACACATTCTGGTTTGTCTAGAAGTGCCAGGCGAATATTTTCCTTATAAACCCGCACTATTGAGACATGCATTGAATTCTTGACTAAACTCACCAGAGCAGAAGATGGAAGAGACAAGCAGGATAGAAAGGCATTCAACTTTACACATTTACGCGCCAAAAATGTAAAGCTCTCGTTGATTTTCCCCAGATCTGCAAAATGCATAAGAAACTCCCAGTAATTGCTGCAGAAGGCAAGATTCTGCATTGTCTGTCCATACACGTTGGCAATATGGTGAAGTATTGAAACAGATATATTGCTGGAAAGATTATCAAAAACAAGAGATCGCAAAAATGGATTTGGTATCATATCCTTACTGCACACTGCTCGGTTTTTGAAGATGTAGTGGACGTTAAAATTATCCTTTCTATCCGCAGATAGTTGGCGATAAATCCTGCCCCAGTCTAGCAATAACTTTTCAACAAAGCACGTTTGTTGTGTATGGTCGTCGTTGACAACATATAGTTCTACCAGTTTTCTTTCAGCCAGATATGTTATGACAGTGGTTGTTAAAGACTGGATTGGACACTTTAGCGACTGGAGATTAACACACTCTTGTAACTGAGAAGCCATTTTGTTGCTGCTTATATCAAGGATTAAACCATGAGAAAAATCCAAACATGACAGTAAAGTTAAAAGTCCTTTCCCTTGCATGTATTTTAAATAACTTAAAATTCCTGTCTGGACACTTTCAACAGACGCATAGAACAACCTGTTTAGTGACAGCCGGAAGTTGTTCCCTCTCCTGATTGCGAGTTCTTGCAAGGGCCTCAAGTAAGTCCCTTCACAGGTCTTCAACATGGCTATTGATATGTCTGAAGTATGCATAATGGACAGACTCTTTACGTGATGGCAGTGTTGAGATATTGCATGCAGAAGCCGAAAATCATTTCCTCTTTCCTTGTCAAGAACCGTGACCCTGTGTATCCAAATTGTGCAAGATTGAAAGAACATGCCGTATTTCTTAATCACGCTCAGTTCATAGTCAATTAAAAATGGGAAACAAATATACATGTACAGCTTCTCCACGGCGTAGTTGCGATCATTCTCGAAGTTCTCCCAAGCCAGCGGCGAGTTCATGACCCGGGTTACTCCGGGAACGCCAAGTTGAAACCATTCTTTCTCTTTCCAGTGCAAGTACGAAATTATTTTACCCAGAATAACATCTGGCAAATTTTCAACGCTAAATGTTGGAGTCTCTTCATTATTTTCAGCTATGACTTCTTTTGCCATGTTTATGTCACCATTCTGGGGTGTATCCTTGGATACCGGTTCCAGCCGGAGCATGGAAGTGTCACTGGCATTCTCGGAGATTGTCTCGCTCTTACAGCGAGTTTTGGCAATTTCTTTTCTTTTAAAACAAGCAAGCATGATCAGCACTAAAGTATAAAACTACAAATAGTCTGCATCTTTTCATCTGCTGCACAACTTTGTACTCTTGACCTGTGTACCTTAGTTCAACAAGACTTTTCAAATCTATTCGTTGATCGTCTCGTCAATGAATTAATTCATAAACCTCATGTTGACAAAGGAAAAGCATTGGCCCATCAAACTATGACATCGTTGATATCTTAGCCAAAGGTGAAAGTTCCACTCATATTCAATTCAATATTATATAAAGAGAGAGAACTTACAATTCTACATTAGTAGTTTACATGTAACACAATCTACATTTTCAGAATACAGACATCATCGTTCTTAATGGTCTCCGTTTTTTAGACCATCCGCTTAATCTGATTATCATACACGATCATATTTTCTTCTAAGACTGTGTGTACTTCTTTTATATTCTAAATCTGTCAAGGCTCCATCTTGTTAGTTGCTATGGAAATGGGATAATCACAAAAATGGCATCAATTTATCCAAAACAAAAATAGATCTCTAAAATGTTACTTATCGAATGAGATATCATCATTCACGCGGTTCTAACTCGCTTCTCCTTGCCTGTCAATTCAGCTGTGTACCTCACCGATTGTCAGACATCCAGAAAGGCTGTTCCCGTGCTCTTTCAAATGATGTACCCACGATACGTGGATGCACTACTGGTAGTACTTATAATTTACATTGCTGCGGACACCTTCACCTTTTCTATTTCATGTTTTTTTTCTTCATCTGTGTTTTATTTAGTGAGTTTGTTCGCCCTACGATGTATCACAAGTTTCGGGTATCTCTCTCTCTCTCTGCGGTCTGGACTCAATCAGAGTAGGATTCCAGACTCTCACATGAAGACAGCTGTCTGTTTAAGTGAATTGATCGACCCCACAGACAGAACATCATAATTAGAATCTGTTAGATCCACTCTGATTGAATGCCTGTTAAAACGTTGCACTGTGTTCTGCGCCAGTGGCCCAGTGCATCCGATTTCAGCCAGCATTTTATTCAGGTTTGCTATCCCTAGCCTTTGATTGTCCCCAATCTTTCTGCAAGGCAGCAGATGATCTTTTCTGTAGGGGGATTCTGCCCTTAGATGGTAGGCCCTCCCAGGTTTACGAGTACCATCTGCCCGAGTCACTAGAGGTGACTAACACAGACAGGCACACACAAAGATATGAGATGTGACTGACAGAGACATGCACACAGCGATACGAGGTATGACTATCACTGACACGCATCAAGATATTTGACACATGACTAACAGAAATATGCACATAAAGATATGAGATATGATTGACATAGACATGCACACACAAAGATATGACACATGCCTAACATAGACATGGACACAAAGATATGAGATATGACCAACATAGACTTGCACACACACAGATATGAGATGTGACGAACATAGCTATGCACACACAAGGATATGAGATGTGATATACACAGACATGCACACACAGAGATATGAGATATGACTAACATAAACATGCACACAAAGATATGAGATATCACTAACCAAAACATGCACACACAAAGATATGACACATGACTAACACAGATACACACTAAGATATGAGATATGACTAAACACATACACACATAAAGATATGAGACATGAATTAACACGGACACACCAAGATATGAGATATGACTATCATGACACACATCAAGATATGAGCCATGGCCAGCACACACACACAAGCTAAGATATGAGCCATGGCTAGCACAGAAACACATCAAGATATGAGCCATGGCTTCACCGAAAAACACCAAGAAATGAACCATGTCTAGCACAGAAACACATTAAGATATCCATATGCTTGCGTTTGTTGTAGTCGGCAGACTCTTCTTAACGTGGGAATCATCGACATACGAGACTCAGGCTTCGATTAACTGTTCACAGGTTTCGTTCAAACAGTTTCCTGAGATTTGAGAGGTATATGCATGGAGAACAGCTTAACGAATCTATTGAAAGAAGACAATTCCATCAATAATACTCCAATGGCAAACAACAACTAACGTTTGAGCGCTAAACAGAGAAGAAGATAATAGAAAATGAAGATCAATTGGGCACACAATAAGAAAACCCGATGCCAGCACAGCATTACAGGTACTGAGATAATCGGACACAAGTAACTATTTGGCGCACATCTCTTCGACGTGGCCGTTCATCTTGTAAGAACAATTGTACACAGTTCCATCAATACCCCAATGGCAAACAACAGCTGATCGGACAGTGTTTATCTTGGTATTCCCGTACATTTTGATACGTGGTTTTCCATATGAATTACAAATCCAAGCGACTTACCTCCCCCATTAATACAAACTCTATATCATCATAGGAGCAATGAAATCAACACCAATGGAGATGTAGAAATTATGGATGATACCAGCTCTGACAGAACGGAGGGACATAAAGGTGCTGATACAGTCTGCAAAATTGTCATACATGCCGAGACATCCAATGAAGGACCGATTCCAAAATCTTGCACTGGGACGGCTTAAGAGAAGCAGTTTTATCCACCAAGCCAAGTGAATTTGTAGAGAAACACCAGACATACCAAGAGTTGTCAGCCCACAACTGCCCATACCAGAACAGACCCCCTGGACATAGGAATCAGGATTGTCAATACAAATACGGACAGAAATGAAAAGAATACTGGACAAGGAGAAACAGAGTAGTCTACAGCGTAAAATAATCACTCTCCGTTTCTTGGATCATCTTCGTGGATGAAGAATACCCACAAGATCTATGGGTTCGTGTGTACCAAGATGGATCAGCACAGAACGCAGAAAAGAATGGGAGGAGCAGATGCATATATAGAGTACCCAAATAACAGTCATCATCATCATGTGCCATACCGGTTGGCGTAGGTGATCATGTCCCTCCACAATCTTCTATCTACAGTGCATCGTATCAGTTCTGTTGTTGACTGTTTTCCATGCCATGACACCAAGCTATCCAGTATTTTCTCTCTTTGTCTCCCGCGATCTCTCTTTCCTTTTATTTTGCCAGTTGTAACCACGTATTCCAACTGTCCTCTTCTCATGATGTGCCCGAAAAATGTTGATTGCTTCTTTCTGATGTTTTTTTAAGAGCTCCCTTTTTGTGTTGGCCTCTTTGAGAACTTCCTCATTGGTCTTTTTAGCTGTCCAGGGAACTTTCAACATTCTTCTGAGAAATCCCATCTCTGTAGCCTCTAGTCGTCTTTTCATTTGTTTGTCTACTGTCCATGATTCGCTTCCATAGGTCAGAATTGGTTCTATATAGCACAGATGAACTCTCTTTCTCACTTCTATTGACATAGATTTGTTGCATAAGATATTTTTCGTTTTCTGAAATGCTATTTTGGCCTGAGCTATTCTGCTTTTTATTTCTGTGGTGCATCTTCCATCAGATGTTATTATTGTGCCCAAGTATTTTAAACGTTGCACTTGTTTCAGATTTGTCCTGTTTATTTTTATGCTGCATGATTGTTCCTTTGATATGACCATTACTTCTGTTTTCTTACTATTCAGACTGAGACCTTTCTTTTTGCTTTCTTTTATTATGTCTATCATTTCTTGTATTTCATTCTCTGTCTCTGCTATTAAGACTATCATCTGCATATAGCAAATTATTTATGTTGCGACCGTTGACTTCAATACCTTTTTTGTCTAATATAGATGTCATATTTTAGCTGTGAAGTGAAAACAAATCCGGCGACACAACACAGCCTTGTCTGACTCCCTGTTTTATATATAGGAATTGTCCTGTTTGGTTGCTAATTCTTAAGGCTACTGTTTGTTGCCAGTACATGGTTTTTTTTATGATTCGCAGATCAATGTTTAATTTCTCCAGCATATTGATTATTTCCACATGCTTTACTTTGTCAAATGCTTTTGTGTAGTCTATAAAGCACATATATAGATCTTTCTTTACCTCTATAGCTCTTTCTATAAATGTCCTTAAGATGTATATTGCATTATTGATACCCTTTCCTTCCACAAATCCACATTGTTCCTCACTTATGTCTGGTTTTATTTTGTTCTCAGTACTTTCCCAAACAATACCGAAACCCTTGGGCCCATCTGATATGTCTCCTAATGGGAAACATAAAATGCCAGAACTTAAGGAAAATATAACAGGAATCATGAAAAAAGGCACCCAATCAGACACAGAAAGAAAACACGTAGCAGAAAAACACAAACAGAATACCTACCCACAGGACTCTTGGTCCCACATATACACAGATGGCTCTGCTACAAATGCCACCAGATACGGAGGGGGTGGTGTGTTCTTGACACTGAATAACCAGGACGAGATCACCAAGTCAATAGCTACTGGAAAATTCTCAAACAACTATAAAGCAGAAACTGAGGCCATTAGAGATGCTGCAAAACTGGCTATCCAACACAAAAATAGCATGCACAAGAAATTGGTGATACTAACTGATGCACTGTCAGTCCTAACAGCTCTAAAAACTCACAGGAACAGTGAGCTAGATGACTTGAGAACAACCCTAGACCGACTGTGCTATAACTTCCAGAGAATGGTCATCCAGCGGATACCATCACACAATAATATACACGGAAATGAACACGCAGACAAATTAGCTAAAGAGGGAGGGAGATTACCACAAGAGAACCATCTGGTCAGCTACAATGAAGCCAAATCCATCATCAAAGGCCAGTACCATAAAAAATGGTAACAAGAACACCCAAAGTATAACGAGAGAAATGGATACCTCCAACTATCAAGGAGGGATCAAGTCATCGTACTTCGCCTATGCACTGGCCACAATAGAATGAGAAATCACATGTTCACCAAATTCAAAATAGGTACAACCAGCCTATGCCACTGTACAATATGACTACAAAACATGTTCTACAGGATTGCCCCCAGTTCACAGACCTAAGAAGAGCAATGTGGTCCACGCCCACCTCCCTGGAAGAGAATCTATATGGGGCAATCGAATCTATTTAGGAACAGACAGCTGACTTCATGAGAGAGTCTGGAATCCTACTTTGATTGAGTCTTGATCGCAGAGATAGAGAGATTTTGTTCCTTACACGTCGCATGATTCTTCTTTCGTCATGTGACGCATGAGACTATAATAGTGCGATGGTCCTCACAATCAGTGGCGCCTGACTTCTGCGGTATAGCTACAAAGATAGATTTTAGTAGATCCTTGGGTATGTGTCCGTGATATATATGTCATTGAGTAGTTTTATTATGACTTGTACTCCCAGCTCTCCTAATGCATTTACCTCATATTGTCGGGACCTGGAGCTTTGCTTCTTTTCATGTGTTGAATTGCGTCCTCCACTTCACTCTGCATTACTGATGGGCCTGTGCCTTTGAATTGTTTAGCTCTGGTCTTTCATCATCATAGAGTTGACTGATATATTCTGTCCATCTTTTTATTGTCTTCCCCTGTCCCATTATTATGTGTTACTTAAATCTGTCCCAGTATTAAATAACACTAGGGATATAAATAAAATAGCAACAGGGAAATATTGTCACAATTACGATGCAGAAATCCAAGTAAAATGAGTTGGCAATAGAAAAACTGCTGAACAGTAACCGTAGTCACATCCTGTAGTGTTTTTACAGATGCAAGATCAGTACCCCAAGCACTACAATTCAGAAAATTGCCACATCTGCAGACCTTATTGACTGAATTCTGTAAGCACAGCAGGGTCGCCCTACACATTCCATCGCACTGTGGAATACCAGGAAATGAGAAAGCAGATCAGCTGGCAAAGGAAGGCGCAACAGGCACACAACCAGATGCACCAGTTAGTTACATATCATCAAAAGAAACAGATAATCAACTCAATCAGAGGACCGCAAAGTCCAAAATCAGGATGCCTTTCATAATATGAATAGATGGGAACAAGTTATCATTATACGCCTCAGAACAGGACACAATCAACTCCAGTCACATGTATACAAAATTCAAGATCGGCACCCCAGACTGCTGAATACATACTTCAAGACTGCACAGAATATAGTAGACTGAGGAAAACCCATTGACCCATAAATACAACACTACAGACAAAAATATATGGGGCCACTGCAAGAATTACAAAAGACAGTAAAATTTATACAGGAAACGACATTGCAGATATAGAAAATACTTCATGCGAACGAAAGATAGATCGAAAAACTTTCTATATTATTTATTAGTGTAATGGGGCAGTCCTCCAATACTGTTTAAACAGCCACACGCACAAGAATGGAATTCACTCATTCTTTCTTTGTTAAGAATGAAAATAAAACAAAGTAAGGCATAACAACATGAACATTTATTAATGGATGTCACCACTACACTAAAGCAACACAGGCCATTCCATGAAAGAACAATACAAGCATTTCAAACAAAGCAAATATAAACAACAACCAAAAACAACTTCAATGGTCTAATTAATACATTTTGATCATAAAAAGGCATTGGCCAGTGTCTGAAATGAAAGAAAACATCTGAAACTTGTGACAAGAAATGTCTGTATCTAGGCTAGTTTTACTGGAGAAATAAACATTTGCTGTGATATCAGATAATAATGATCATGTAACATCAAGAAATAAATACCAGGCTGCTGTGTTAAGACAACAGAACAATTTATTAAAGGAAAAATTGTTCATCTTAGGTACATCATTTCCTCATCTAGCCGGTAACCGTCTTAATCTGAGTCTTTCTTTTTCCTTCTTCCGATCAGACGCATGATTACAGATTCGGCCATTCATACCCTTCCTTTCTTCCTTCCTCACCTACTCCTGTCAGATTTTTTCGTCCCATTACGAGATATGTATTTTCTTATGTATTTACATCCCTTATGTATTTTCTGAATTTTATTTTTCTTGAATTTATTAGTTTTAGTTACCACAAAACATATAGTACAGTATATCTTCATATAGTTGTCCATTATGTGTTATCCTTGTTTTCTGAATAGGGCCAAACAATCAGATATTTTAGCGCTGCCCGTGTTTATATATTGGGACACAACGAACTGATGGCTGTGAAGACGCGGGCCACAAGTTACTATTGCAATAATAATAAAAGTAATATTTGAGTAACATAACTGTAATTAAAATTTACCAGAGGAAACGGGTAGGGAGTAGAGACAGTAGAGGGGTTCAAAAAGATACAATATTGTCAAAGCAAGAAGACGACATTACCAGATGTACTACAAAAATATATAGATGGTCGCGGCCATGAACAGCAATGTTATAATAGAATTTATGGTACTGGAATAAAATGTGAACTTATTCATTTTGTTAAAAGGAAGGTACATTCACAGTTAATGTAAAAACATAGACAGACTGGCATTCAATAAAAAGAACAAGTTTTACCATTAAAATAGGCTGATATGCTTCAAGAATGGACAGGGGAAGAACTGATAAAATTCAAAATAAACATAAAAGTTGAAGGGTTGTAAATGTAAAATGTACACGAGACAAGTAAAATATTCAAACTACATTTTCAATAGAAAATAAATATATATATATACCTTAAGATAAGTCATGTCACGCGTACACTATAAGTTTAAACTCAATATTTAATGTGAGTCATTCTGTGAAGTAAAATGTACTGTCAAAAGTATATTTGATGTCAATGTAAACCAGAATTTATTTCAACCAAGCAAGTCTCAATCAAAACTATGCCACTGATACATACATTTATACTAAAAATAAACCTTACAAAAGAGTTAGCATGAAAAAAGTCTTCAGGAGTATCATCTGAAGTAGTTTAAAAGACAAAGGAATTGCTGAACAAGATGCACAACCAAAAGTATGATGAATGTAATAAATTTGATATATTTAAGTCTACCATTGAGTTTGTAATATGCAAGTAATAATAAAAGTAATGGAAAAAGAGATGAAATGAGTCATCATCTTATACCATGTCCTAACTGAAGGTTGGCTACCATGAAGAAACATCTATTCTGTTTCTTGTTTTGAAGTACACGCTGGTTCTCCTGCCTACCTCTTGATGTTGTCAGTCAACAGTAGCCTTTGTCTGCATTTACCTTATATCCCCTCCCTCCCCAACCATGATGACAGTAACTTGTTTCTCTTTATGTATCTAACATTTGTCAACTGTATTGTTTGAATCAAATTTGTTCTCAATTTCAGTTGTTTCAAAACTCAGTTGCTTTCTTCTCTGTCCACCCAATTGTTCACATTCTTCTATAAATCGACATTTCAAAGACTTCCATTTCTTTTCTTTATTTAAACCATATATTTCTGCATGTTGCACAGATATGACACTTTACTACTTGCAGTTTTTGTCCTGATGTTACCTTTTCTAGCCTGCAAATATTGTAGCTCAATAAAGGATGATGAAATGAGCACAAAATATTGTTGCACCAACAAATATGTATCTCTGTATTTAGTTGGCAACAAGGTACTTGTGTTGCATTGTGTCAATTATAGCCATTCTGGAACTGCTTTTCAAGCACTGACATTAGTAACTATTCAAACTCCTAAATTAATGTGATAAAAAAAAATCTCATAAAAAATAAAGGCTTACATAGAGCAAGTAACAGAATATAAAGATATGTAATGAATAACTAAAGTAACAAAATGGGAATATGTTCTGGACCACAGTGATGTTTTACTGTCATCCACCTCTGTTGCCTTGCAGCACAAATGTTGTATTGGAGAATTCAGAATGCTCTACAGTGTGTCCCATGCATGGTTCTCATGATGGTGATGTTTGTTTTTCATGATTCATCATCTTCTAGGTCTGCCTTTCCTCCATTTCCTGCTGACTTTAAGTGCACTAATAATTCATACTCAAACATCGCGTAACAATGATGATTAATTCCTTATATAGGCCTGGGAGAAAAAAATCAAACCACTAATCCACACAGGTGGAGCATGATAGACTTGATGATGTACATTCTCCTTATAAGGAAGACTATAAAAATATGGGTAGAAAAGGCTCCATCTTGTAATAATGCTTTTCCCAGCAGAAGCAACTCTGGCTTCAAATAATAGCTGCCTTGCAGAAAGGTCATGAAATATTTAAGGCTATGAAAGCATTCTTGATTAAATATTAGCCAAAATGTCTTAGGCACTGAAATACAAATTACAAAATGCAGCATGAAGCAACTCACTTTGTAAATGAAAATGACAGATTCCTCATTGTAACTTTTACTCTTCTGAACATTCAGGTACTTCACATGCATAACATAAGGCTATACATCATATAACCAAGTCATCATGTTTTTTCACAACTTTCTATCTGTACAGCTGTTTACCATATCTTCCAACCATTGCAAGTCAACTTGTCTGGCATCTTTTCTCTTTGTTTCCACTATCTCTTCTTCCCTCGTTTATTTTCTGGAGGTGAGGTGCCTGACAGCAATAGAGCTGGAAGCTGCTAGTGCCATAAAGCTGACGGTTTGTGCCAGGATCTGTGATCCAGAGCCAACTCCACCACTTCGTTGTGCCTCTAGTGCAGACAAACCAGTCTAGACTGGTCAATCAAGGTGGAACCAAAGATGGAAGACAACCCAATACTCAAAAATGCTGTGCCAATGTTGGATGTGTTGGACCGAAAGACACAAATAAACGACAACACAATGCCCATTTAAAACCCTAGATTACGATATCTGTCTGTCTGTAACCCTCCCAATTGCGATACTGTAGCACAAATTACTACCACTTAAATGTAACATTAGGTGTTCTAAAAATAGTATTTTCTCTGAACATTTGACACGCAGCAGTGTGCTCACACTAGGCAAAACACAGAGACTTGAAATTCCTGGCTCAGGCTGATTTATGGCCTGAGTTTTACCTCAGGGGTCAGACGTGTTACAATGTCTATCTGTGCGGTTGCCTAAGTCCATCAGTATATTCAGCTACCTCGTAGCGTTATTCACCGTTTCCCTGAGTCAAATAGGGTTGTTTGATGTCTGCCAATAACCAACAAAATTTCCATGGTTACAGCAAAAATGCCAAATCAAATTTCTTGAAAATTTACGTTCACCTAAGTTCATCTTACGTTCACCTGAAGTATTGTCTATATCGCAGTGTCATTTCCTGTATAAATCTTTTGTAATTCTTGCGGTGGCTCATGTCATTTTGTCTGTAGTGTTCTATCTATGGGCCAACAGATTTTCCTCAGTCTGCATTAAACAATGTATCTCGGTCACCAGAAGTGATAGTTAGGAATGTACACGGAGGGAGCTAATGTTGGAACATGGCAAAATGGCAAATTGTTACGAATTTCTGTTTTGATGCTGTAATTTTTGCTATGGTATCGCAATCTTAGCACGGATGGAGAAGAGAACAATCCATTCCTTTAGGACTCATTGGATGACCGTCCGAAAGAAAGAGAATTTATTTTCTATTTTTCTCCAGCTGTTACCATGACCAAAGAACAGTTTTCTTCTGATGGTAATGATCTTTTTTTTTTATTTCTAGCCTCTTTCAGAACAACCTTATTGCTGCTTTTACTTGTAAAGAAATTCTCGATTTTCCCCTGTAGAGACCAATTTTTGTGGCCTCTAATTAATTTCTTGTCTGTTATTAAATCGTCCAATAAAAATTTAAAATAAAGGAATGTAATATAATAAGTAAATATTTCAAAAATGTATTTCTTTACTTTCCATTACCCTACCTGACTGCAGACCAGCATAACTCAATGACAATACTAACCTTCAATACTTTTTTTTGGATTTCTCAACCATTCCTGGAATCTGTAGCAATCTTCTTGGAATCCATGTCTCTATTGAGCAGGTGATCAATCTATTAAACATTATCCTGGCTGCTGTAATTTTATTTCATTTGTTAAAAAAAAAAAACCATGGATATTTGAAGGACTGTGACAATGAAAGGTTTCACTAAATGAACTAAACACAGTTGCCAAATGATCTAAAAGTGGTATTTTAGCGCTAATCTTGGAAATATTGTAGCATTTATGAATAACAATGTCTAAAACATGTAAGTCATTCTTAAAATGTTTGTTTTATGAAAGTGGTCCCAATTTGTATCAGCACACACAAAATGTGAAAATTCTGGTTTAATTATATTTTGGAATGAATAATATTTGAGTAGATTAATGTGTTATTTATTTTTGTGTGTCTTTTTCAAAGATTATGAAATCGTCATTTTCTATCGTGCAATATTCGATTTCTAAAATCTAGCCATTTTAAAAATGTAAGATACAAATTGCAACTAAATTATCAATGACAAACAGCTGTATAAAGAATCATGAGAGGTGGCTGAGTTTGCTTTATGAGGTTGTAGACAACAAGCATTCATCTTTATATGGCTGACATGTCATAAATGGCTGATAATTTGTTGAAAAGTCACAGCAAAATATGTTAATCTCTTCTAATGTAGAAAACACCAATATTTAATGGAGTCCTTACAATATATATATAGTTACATTTAACACAACAAATATCTGTACATTTTTAATTCTCAACACCTAATGATGATTTATATATATATATATATATATATATATATATATATATATATCTCTCATTCAAATGACAAAATTTAATTAAAAATATCTTGCATGCTTACAATGACAATATCAGTAATAGATTAAATATACCCCATTATTTCTATTTCCACTTACTTAATTATTTAATTAAAAAAGATCTGTACTCTTCTGTGTGGAACAGAAGGGCTCAACAGAAGGGCTCAGGTTTAATTCCCATAAGTGGCAATTTTTTTTTTCCCAAACAGACAAGGTTCCAGAGTTTGCCCAGTCTCTAAAAATAGTACCAGAAATTTTTTTGGGGACGTAAAGTTGGCCTGGCGTGATACCGACCACATCACCCAAAAAAATTGTGCAGTGGTCATGGAAAAAAAAATATGGTCATTAACACCAGATGCCTAGCAGGACATGGAGGGAATCTTTACTTACTTTTTACTCCTCTGGGTGTAACCTAAAGAGGCCTTCTTCAATCAAAGTGCCAGTTTGTTTAGTCATGCCTTATCCTCAGCACAAAAAAAAAAAAAAAAACTTTTTTTAAAGTTATATTTTTATTGAAATCTACACCTACTTCATGCCAGTGCTTCATATGACTTTCAGCTTACATCCGCACACGTATCTCTGTGCGTTGGCACCACAACCATAGAAACTAATTTGTACAAAATGTGTGTTCCCTAGTAAAATTCATCTTGCAGCCATTTCTACAATAACAAATCCAAATTTCAAATGCAATGGAGTAAAACTGTCCAGAAGATGCACCACTCAAAGAATTTTTCTGGAGGTAAAAATGAACTTAGCAGTGACAGATCTTTTTTCGGACTAACAAAGCTCTGGAGTTCACCCAGACTCTAAAAATGGGTACCAATTTTTCTTGGGAGTAAAGGCGGATTGGCGTGATACCGACCACATCACCCAAAAATATGCTGTGGTCATAGAAAAATATGGTCACTAACACCATATTCCCCATACACAGCAAGATGTGAAAGGAACCTTTACTTTTGAAAAATGAACTTGATGATAATATGTAAATGTGAATCTCACAATTGATAAAACTCAACTGACCAGATGGTAAAAAATGCAATCAAAATGTTTGTTGTAAAATATAATGACATCAAAAAGTGGTAAATTTCAGTTTCTATTTCAAAAATGGATTTCTCATAAAAAGGACATGTTTATGTAAACAATTTTACATTTGAGGCTCATTAACAATATGTAAATGCATTCCAGCAAGATTCACAATATAAACATTTGATCGAGAAAAATTAAAGCCAAATTAGCATCAATAAAAATTCAACATAGAAAGCAAAGCTACAAACTTCTGCATAATATTTCAACAAGAAATAAAATCTATATAAGAAATGATAAGATGAAAGAGAACAAATATTGTGCAATTTAAAAACTTCATTTGTGATGGTACTGTTCTAAGACACCAGCATTTATTGTTTGTTTTGTGATATTTTTAAAATATAAATTTTCCCTTTATTCCGAAGCAAACATCTGAAAAGAACGGAGGCTCTTATTTGGAAAAATAAACAAAACATGTCTTTTGTTGGTACTAAAATTCTGAAAATAAACAGGAACTGATAAACTTAAACCTGCAGTCAGAGAATATAATAGAGAATTTATTGATTTGCTAAATTTTTTAGCCTGCTCAAATAAGGTACACTTTCTATAATTACAGAGCAGGATTTTCTTTAAAAGCAGTGTCCACAGAGAAATAAATTGACACATTCGTAATGGAATGATATTAAAAAAAAAAAAATCATTTATGTATAAAAACGTTTAATGATGCACTGTATGTTAATTAAGGCAAAATGTCAGTTGCATCAAAATGGAATATCATGATGAAATATGAAACACTAAAACATGTTATGTTTGTAAACCATAGTTAATAAATGAGCAGCCATGATGCCAACAACTGTAGATCACAAAGATCTTGAGACAGTTTATGTGAAGTTCTCTCCTTGCAACAAAGAATCAAATATTCACGTGCAGAAAATTGTTTGCAGTGAAGCTATAAATAATTATCTAACATTGCTAGCTTATAAGAACATCGCCAATTAAAATATAAATAAATACCTACCATAAATGCATTAGTTTGTTTTTTTCTTGAACAACCATATAAATCATTAACAGAGAAAAAAAAAACAGCAAACATAAAAGTCAAAAGGAATAAATGTCCCTTAAGATTAAAAAAAGAGTATTTAGTGAGTCTGATCATTGAGAAGAAATGTCTCAAACCCAGAATGTAAATGTTAAAATATCTTAAAATATTACCCACCAAGAGCTTTAATTGATCTGAGCATATACCAACACAAATCTTTCACCATAAGTATTCTCTTCAATTGTGAAATCAGCAATGTCAACAATTCAGAACAAGAGCAGTCACTGTATATGAGCGCATCAGTGCGATTAGCAATTATTTTAATATTTTTATTACTTTATAATTAACTATATTTGTGTTATATATAGCCAGTGCATACAAAATGTAACATAATACTGTTGAAATAAGCTTATGCGCCTCACTACATGTCATACTGATATGGTTTCCTAAATTTAAAAAATTGTGCATTTCAAAAACCCGCATAAATTACAGTAGTATGGTATGTTTCAATAAATGCCTATAAAAATATTTCAATAACTTTGTAGAAAAGTGAAATACTGATGGATTGTGGTGACAAATAAATATGGATTTATGCTCCACCATAAATATTTGAGAGGATGGTCTACAGCACAACCACAGACGAGATCAATCTAGTGCAAGACCATCACCAACATCTCTTGTTTAGTATTTAAAGTTCAGTTCATTTCTCTGTTCCAAATAAAATTAACAAAATGAACACTTTAAATCCCTTCTTTGCCCTTTAAAGAAAATATTATCAGCACATTAAATCTTAATTAAATTGTAATAAAGTGCTTTTATTTAAACGACTTATGTTGTTCATTTAGGATGACACTATTTGGAAGTAAAAATAGTTTTGCTATGCTAACCTAAAGGTAAGTGATTCAATATACCACTGCTTTTTGTTACAATTTAATTTTTAAAAAATAAAAAATCCTCACAGATAAATATAGCTCCCCTTTTTAAAATAATAATTATGTAACAAAAATAAGCAAGAATTATCTAGACAGACTATGAAATGTGTGGCTAAGTACATTAATGACAAAGTGAAGAAAACAGATTTAGACCATCGAGTTTTCTATAAGCAAATTGGAAAGGAGTTATGACTCTCAATAAAATGTTTTTATTTGAATGTAGCTTACTCAAAACATCTGGACATAATCTTTCACCTTATATCTATGTCTTATCCACTAATTTCAATTTATTTAGCTCACATACTCTAAGACGGTTTTACATAATTTTTGGTACACACAAACCATCTGGTCCATTTTCTTTCCAAATCAGAAGTATTAAGAACATTTTTAATTTATTGAACAAATATTTATTTGTTCTTGATGTTTCCATTTGAAGCAATGTTTTTGATTGGTTGATATATTCCTCTTTATAAATTATCAAATCTAACCACATTAGGCTTTGCAGCATTGCAGTTCCATTAGCTGTAGTCATTGAAGATTAAAAATCTACCCCAGCCACAAAAAGACAACTTCAGGCAAAATTGAAAACAAAAACCATTTTCTTTTTAATTCTAAGATGAAGCAAATGCAGGGGAACTGATAATAATGATATCAAATATGGTGACACAAAAAGTGGTTGACAAAGTTATTACAACAAAATGCCATTTAATAATTATAACCCTTCTGTTAATGCCTTAATGGTTTGTTTATTTCAGCAAAACAATCTGCTAAATTTTGAAGCAAAAGAAAAAAATCTCTTCCCGTTTTGTGACTGAAAAGTCGTTTGTCACATGAAATGTGTGTCATATGTGACACAAGCAATAATTAAATAAGAAGTTATGATATTTGTTTCTTTGCATTCATTCACACAATGGTACTGGTTAATGGGTCACATTTCTTCAATTAACATCCAAATAAAAAGGCTATACACATTTTTGACAGTGATTCCGCATTAAGTGATTATGATCTCAAGCCATAATTTACTTTCCTGTATGATGTACAAACAGATCACTCAGTCATAAGAATCACAATATCAGGAACACTGACATGTGTAGTATCATATTAAATGTTTCTAAAATTATTTTCAGCTTACGGCAGATGTAACAACATTCATGTTATGCTCTGGGCGTGTGTGTGTGTGTATGTATATATATATATATATTCTGAGTCTGAATTATATCAAAATGGATTACATTTAAATTCATTTAATATTGAATCCAACTTAAACAATAATTAATAATACATCAAAAGTAATTGTTTAAATATAGATACGTAAAAGTAACATTCTTAACGTTAGACTTAGCCTGCAAAGAATAATATAGTAAACACACACCCCCCCCCCCCACCCCTTCTCCACACACACACACACACACAAATAAAAAAAAAAAACTTCAATGACATGACAATTCTACATAAGAATGCCTCAAAAAAAAAAAAAAAAGTTGCACTTAAAGATGGAATACTGATTCACCAGCTACTGAATCCTGGCTCAGCTAAGGCAGCTGTGGTGTGAACTAATTAAGCATCCTCTGCTGATTTCAATCGTTCATGTTCAGGACTGCCACTTGGCTTGTCATCAGTTGGCACACTGACTGTCAGATCTTGATATACACCTGCATTGCGGGCTGACGACATCTGGATCTGCATCTTTTTCTCTTTGTCCATCATTCTAGACCTGCAGAGGCATTAATTAAGGCTACGGTAATTTCTCAAACTAGTTGATAATTCAGATAAAGTAAAGTCTTGTTAAATATAAATAGACTATCAACTTATTTGCTACCAGTTTCGTAGACTTAATAAAGTGCTCACATGAAAAACAACATAATTGCCTCAAAACAAGATAATAAATGTATTTCCTTGGTGTCAATAATTTTATAATTTAATTTTTACTACTCATTCCATCATTATTTTAGAACAATCTAAACATCATTTATACTTCTGGAAACACCTCTAATCTTCTACTCTACATACTTGCAAAACTTAATAAATAATCCATCATAATCATACATTCTAAAAGTATCCCCGTCTTGTATCTTTTTTCTCACGAAACTATCGATTGTTGAGTTAAGCATATAAACATATATAAATTGTAGACTCTCACATTACGATTACCCAGTTTAAGAGTACAAGTTTATGTGATGTGATAGATCAAGAAAAATTAGGAGTATTTTTAAAAAAACATTGAATCTGAGATGCTGATTGAGATGTTAAATACAACTCAGTTCGGGGGCAGAGATACCAGTCAGCAACAGAGCTGAAAGATGTCAGTGACTCGAAACAAGTGACTTGAGTCAGAATCAGTGAACCAGATATATCCAGACCTCACTATACCTCTTCGCAGTGCACCTAGAAACAGACTAACCAATCTAGTCTGGCCAAATGATTATGGATCGAAAGAGAAGACAACCTGGTAGTCAAAAATGCTGTGTTTAAAGTCAGATGTGTTGGGACAAAAGGCACAAATATCACAGCTCTAATGCAAACCACAACACAATGCATATAGACCTACTTAACATCCTCCATCAGGATGGCTGATGGAAAGGTCTAATTCCTTCAGACATTAGGTGAACACAAACAAACATAATTCAGTTCATGGAAAATAAGACAATGGATGGATATGTCATACATGAAAATTACTGACAGTCTGTCTTCTAATTCTCAAGCGCTCACCCGTTAAGTATATGTGGAATCACTGTGTCACTTCGGCCTGCATAACATCCATCTTTTGGCATGGGTAGATATTTAACTTCTTAACAATTTTTGCTCCAGCAGCGGTAATTTTTAGTCTGCTCTTTTCAACATTTTACTTGTTAATGAAACTTTGCATTTTTCATTGTTATTTGAAAGGAATAAACATTGGACTCCCCGTACCCATAGACAGGGGCCGGGTAAAACCCACCAAGAACATGTGGATCCAAATAGAAAAATTACAGCACGTGGTATCTGAGACCTTCATGTCCAGAAACTTATGACTTACCTCCAGATTACCAAATCCCCCCCCCTTTTTCAAGTAACATATAACATTCAAAAGTATTATTAAACTTACTCTCTCCTTCTCTTGAAAAAATACACACCAAGAACAATAGCACAACATGCAAGTACAGCAATAATTGACGCAGCTACAACAGCACCTGTTCAAAGAGATAGAATATGTTTTTTTTAAATTGCCAGGCCATATTTTCATGGACTCTACAACATGATAACAATCAGCCTGAGAGAGCTCTCTAAATACACAATGCCTATTCACTATTTGTGAAATGTGAAAGAAATGGACATTTCTTTTTATCCTTCTGCATCTCTTATTTTCTTTTAACTGTTCAATGAAAAAAAAAAAAAAAAAAGAAAAAAAGTAAAGCAATGTAATGTAACTTAACTGTATATTTATACATTTAAATTACATATGAGAGTGAGAGAGAGAGTGATAGGGGGAGAGAGAGAGATAGATAATAGCGAGAGAGGTAACATAGTACATGTACAGTGTGATCCAATCAATACATCAATAAAAAGTCTTTCATGCTTTCGTATACAACATGCTGATGTAAAAATTCAATAGTAACCGCCAGGCACTGTTTTGCCAACTTCTTTCATGTCTTCATGTCTAATTTTGTGCAAATATTGGAATGACAGGTGCAGCAGCACAATGAACACAATAGATTTAAGTTGTAGAGTCACCTATTTTCTCTTGCATGTACGCATATATGTATATGGTGTGCATGTGCATGTAGTCTTGTTGTACATTATATACATGTATTTTTTGTAAGCTGATATACTTATTAGTATTTACACTCATATACGTGTTTCCAGTAGTAATGGACACAGACAACAAGTACCCACCTCCACATATTTTTAAAACCCTTCCCACATTTGATACCTGTGTCGGCTCCATTAGCTTATGTGATTTTAGCCCAGTTGGTAGTTGAACAAGCATTGGACAGTACCACTGAGAATTAAGTTATTTTCCTTTTAGTTAGTCCATCATATTACTGTCTTGTGGTTATATTTTTTGTATGTATCTATATATATTTTTGTTTTGCGCTTATTACTCCAGGAAGCCGTACTGACCTGAAACATTGTTTTACTTTTGTTCCTCACCTATGTAAAGCTGTTAACTATGCCCGTTTTCCCCTTTTTTTTATTTTAATTCACTCATACCTAATTTCTTATCTATCTTGTAAGTCATATTGATCAGGAAGGGGGTACAACTAAAGAAATTAGAACCAGAACAGCTAAAGCTGTCATTCAGAAGTCTTGAAAGTTTTGGAAATCAAAACTCATCAGCACAAACACAAAACTTAGACTTTTCGACTTTTCAAATCAAACGTACGATCAACACCTATGTATGTATGTTAGAGCTGGAAAACAACAAGAGATATAGAAACAAAGTTGAACGCATTCAAAAATAAATGTCTAAGGAAAATACTTGGTATAGCATGGAACAAATTCAAAACAAACAAAGAAATTAGAGAAATCACCTATCAACCACTAATATCTTCAGTAATAAAAAAAAGACGGTCATATGTTGGACATGTGATGAGGAGAGATAATAACCGAATAACAAAGCAAGCCCTCATGTGGGGAAACAACAGGTAAAAGGAAAAGAGGCCGACCCAGAAGGACACTGAGAAGAACATTGATCAGAGAGGCAAGAGCAGCTGGAATTGGCTCCCTTAATGAGATAGAGATGCTTGCAGAACAGAGACAAATGGTGGGATTTGGTAAATGTTTTTTTCAAGGATTGAGACTGCTAGAAAAAAATTTAGAAAAAGAGAAAGAGTATCTGTGTCTATGTGGGCCGGCTATAGTTCGAAAAGTCAATAGATAGATGCCTATTTTGTTATGCAGATCAATTTTAGATGGCAGTAAAAATACTAGCATTTATTAGCTATAAAGATAAGGTAATGCAACATACATTAACATATATACTGGGAAATTATAATTTGCTATAGAACCTTACCTGTGTTGCTCTTGTTATCACTGTTCTCCATTGAAGTTGTATTCTGTGTGCTGTTCTTATTTTCAACTTGCATGGTCACTGAAAAGGAACACAGGCAAGAAACAAAAACTTTATAACTGAACAAGAAAATAAAGCAGATGGGAGGAATGTAAATGCAAGTGAGTGGCAATTTATCTCAGATTGCACAGAGAAAGCAAAAGAGGTTAAAATTAAATAATATATGCTTCTGCAACATTTATGGAGTAAAGTATAACCAAATTGGGCAGTTTAATAATTAAACATGAGGATACTACAACTTGTGTAACCCATTTACACTTCATTGCTGTGATTATAATCAAAACAAATTATTTTGAAATTGTGCACTACGGTTCCCTGGGGTGCAGCTAAACTCTTGCAAAGGCACTGTGCCAATGATGTAGCATGCCTATATATAGAAATCATATAGTACCAACATAAAAAATGGCTTCACATTTGTTAGTGCATAAATGAGTTTCCACGGGACAGTGTTAATTCTTTGTCATTCACACCAAGGGCAATTGAAAAGAAAGACTAAAATGAATGTGCCAGAAGTAGCCAAAGTAAAGAATGATCACTTTGCATCAAGTGTTGTATCCTGTTTGATGCTGATATATTCACTACTTTCTTCCTACTACTACCTGTCTTTTGGGCATTCCAATACTTAGTTTCTCTTTTACTTTCCGCTTTGTCTTCTTTTGTTCTGCTGCTTGTGCTGTGAGGTGCTGAGATGAGGAGGTAAATGTACTTTTCTGGGCAATACTAGTTGTATAGTTTCAACCATTGTTATCTTGAATTTATTCATTACTTCTATAATTCAGCCTGTCCCCCCTTTTCCTTGGTCGTCATTTCGCTCTGCAGCCTGATATTTTCATGTAATATATAATAATGCAGTGCTGAAGTCTGATGCATTGGGCCCAATCAAGTGCAAATATCAGTTCTACCACAAACTACACACAACGCATACACGCCCACTAAACATCCATTTAAATTTAAGTGTGGATGACAAAGAGGTCTAATTATTCATTTAGTCATTGGATAAACATAAGCAAGCAGATAATAATCGCATTACATTCTATGGCAATCATGAAAAATAAAAACTAAATGTGTATTGTATGCTCTCTTAAGACCAATGGATGACACATACACAATCATGACAATACTCAAGAAAGATAATCCATAACTCATAAAATAGTATGTACCTGACTTCAGTCACATTTCTTTATTTATTGCATGCAACACAGCTTCTGCACGTAAATGTCAAACTGTCTAAACAATATCCAGGATTATCCATACTCAACACAACTGATACTCAAATACAACAGCTTGCAAATGGTCAAATCAATTTTTCTAATGAACTAAACTTTCCCTAGAAATATAAGAAAGAAGCCTATTACTATTTAGTTTAATTTGGCCACCAAGTCCGTGTAAATAGTAAATGTAAATAGTGAGTGATCTTACCACCAAGTTATTAATTACTATTAAATTTAATTAATCATACATAATTATTAGACGTGTTACCTATTCCCCTTACTCAGTTACTATGTCTTTATAATTTTATATTACTATAAAAACACCTAGCATGAAATGGAGAACAAAGAAGAAAATAACATTAAGACACAGAGAAAAACACTCTATCGACTATTATCCAAACTCCTCCTCAGCCTCCTGGAGACACATGGCTCTTACAGACACAGACAGATCAGGATCAGCAACCAATGCAACAGAAAATGGAAGAGCATAAATTTTCATATGCCTTGAACTTGAAAATGGAACACAAACAAAAAAGACTCAATGGAAAATATTCAAAATTCAAGTATTTCAAGTTAAACTTTAAGGCAGAGGCTGTACTCACTGTAAAAACTGCAGGTGAAACTAACAGTCTTGAAGGAGAAGATTAAAGAAGAAAACATTGTATTAAATGTATTATTTTGTATTCCTATTCCTCAAAAAAGAATACTGATACTCAAAGTTAAAGATGCTCTATCAGTCATGTGATCAGTAGTTATTGAGTTACTCAGAGACTGCACAGCCCACTGAGGATTCCACCTCACTCACCAGCCATGAGGATGAGGCAATATCAATATCATACACAGGTTGATAAACTTTTTTTTCTATTATAAAACTAAACTGCATGAGACATGAGATTTCAAAGGCTTTGATTTTCTGCTCTTTATGGAATCAAGAGGTCTGTCATGAACGATGAACAAATATAATTTTATTATATTAAAAAGTATGAATACACACAGCAGAACACCAGGCCTTGGCTACTAGAAAAATTACGCCTATAAGTTATTAAGTAAGTACACCTACCTGGTCACAACAATCAACTAGTTGTGAATTAGTCAAGAGAAAAGATTAAAGAACAAATAATATAATTTTAATTTGGACTGAAAAAGTCGCAACAGATATTGTTACTATTCCACCTTTTTTTTTAAATTAAAATTAAAGCATATTCATATGATTATTAAATGAAATAATAATATCTTAAAATTGTTTACTATTACCATAAAAATTTAAATAACATACCAGGTACTGACGGTACAGTGGTGAATAGTGTTGTGGTGGTGATATCTTCGCCTTCAACTACAATGCCTCCTGTAGTATGGTCATGATGTTCATCCCCTGAATCAGAATCTCTTCTCTGTATACCAGCACTTTCTGCTAATATTATAAACTGTGATAACACAATAAGACTTAGCACAACACATGCTTGCAATGTAAGCGTGGAGTTTCTTTTCGGTGCCATTTTCTGAAGTAATGTCAATAACGAGCTGCTGGAAATTGCGCTATGGCTATCACGACTCATAACTGAATCACTAGTGAAACTAAAACTACTACTACTACTGATAATGATTAATGTAATGGAACGGATTCTGCTTAACTTATTAATCTCACAATACCAAAATTGTAAACAAAATCCGCGCTAAAAATGTCCGCCCACAACAACAAGATCTGAGGAGAAACGCAGTTTGAACGAACAGCTCGTTTTAAAAGAAAAATCTTGGACGCGCCACAAGTTTTATTTCTTTGTGCTCTAGCCGGGAAGAAAAATGAACGGTAAATTGATCACCGATGAGGTCACTTCCGTCATTCGTTGAGTCATCAAATCGATATTTTACCAGAAAATGATTGATAGACTTAGTAATAACATGAGTCAACGTACAACAGTTTGATGAGATTATTCTGTTTGTATTAATTGCATTGGATCATGTAAATGGTTGTTGGGGACAGACCAAGAGGAATTACATGGGTTTTCAATTGATGTCTTAAAGATACTGACTTTGCGGATGATGTTGGATTGCTTGCCCACTGTTAACAAGACAAACATAGTAGATCTGTTCGCTAACACAGTAGGACTGAAAATAAATGTAGAGAAGACTAAAATTATGAGGATAAAAGCCAAAAGCACAAAGAAAGTTACATTAAATTGAATGGGACTAGAAGAAGTGGGTCACTTTAAACACTTGGGGGGGGGGGGCGCATATTTCATCAAATTGCGACATCGAGAAAGAGATATACAAGAATAGGCACGTCAGGCATTCAATAGACTTAGAAACATATGGCGTCCAGTCTCCATCACATCACCAACCTTAGAATGTACAAGACAAATTTGCGATCCTATATGCGGCAGAAATGTAAGGAGTGAACCATAAGATAGAAAGTCGACTCGCCTACGTGGATTTGAAGGTTACTGTGTTAAGATGATTCTATACATCCGTTGGGATCAGCACATCACGAACAAAGAATTTGCCAGGTGATTAGACAATTAACATAGATCGTAACGTGAAAGGAAGTTAGAAATGGCTAGGTCATGTTCTACGAATGGAACGAACCAGGCATCCGCACCTAGCGTTAACATGGACACTACCTGGCAAACGAAGAAGAGGCAGACCATTGGGGATATGGCGACGAACCATATATGATGAAATGCAGGAGCCTGGAAGGTCCTTTCGAGAGCTGTCTGTCCATGCTTGCTCCAGACCGGATTGGGTAGATATCTCTTGTGAGTGCCCTATTTTCCGTAGTTCCGAAAATTAAGAAGAATTTCTAATTTATTGTTTTGCTTTTTTTCGTTCACCTGATGACTGAAAATGGATTTTCACATTTCATCTTTGTCTTCTTCTATTGTCCGCCATTAGAAGGACGTTAATTGAATGTAGATACTAGTTGTGTTGTTTTGTTTCATCTGTGCATTTCAACTCAACACATCCGTCATCAGCATTGCATTTTTTGAGTAGCGGGTTGCCCGTCTCTTTCGATTCCTTCTCATTTGGCCAGACTAGATTGATTAGTCTGCTGTTAGGGGCGGCACGAGTAGGTTGTGTAGTTGGATCTTGGTAGGTCGGGTTCACCGAATTCTGAAGTAAGCAGTAGCTATAGGTAGTTGACCGTTTTCAGCTTTAGATTTCGTGCTAACTGGCGCCCTCAGCCACACAATTACTAAAATATATTTGTGCAAACTACAAAAGATACAGAACGCAAGGCAATACCTTATAGATTTTCCCACCATACGAGACATGGTAATGTATGATCATGTGCGTACATACTACTAAGTCCATTGACTACCACAGGACATCAGCATAATAATACTTCGTCAGCCGCAGTTGTATCTCTTTACGGAATTTGCACAGTGATTTGTTCGTCTTAGGCTGCTTTTACCAGAGTGATCAGAAATCGAAAGGGAGCGAAATTGTGTGTACGACTTTTTTGTGTGCTACGTCATCATAATGGTTCATCGTATATCCCTAGACTCTAGACCGGCCGTACGCTAATCTTACGGTCTGTTGTTTGATGGTCGACGTGGATAATCTGACGATGAACTGTGTGTCTATATGTTCGGAATTGTAGTCAACAACGATGGTCTAACATCATCAAGCGCTCTACATTTTTTTAAAAATATGACGATCATAATTTTCAAGAGGACGTGAACTCCCGGTATATGGTGGATAGGTGGCGGGAACAACTGAAGGCTATGTCTGAAAAGTGTTCCTTGTTGCAGTTTCCTCATATTCCAATTCCGGCTTGTTGCAGGAGCTACTGAGTTAAGTGCTCTGTGCACACCGTGAGCTGTGTGTCTCATCCGTTTTGATCATGTTTCGATATTCCAATTGTTTACGATGAATGATGATATCGTATGACAGGGAACAGTTGGCTGTGTTCACTTTCTGCGTGGTTTCGCCTTATGCCTTTTGGCGTATGCTGAGACTGCTATGATGGGGACTACAGTTACCTTTCTTTGTTTGGGAGATGAGATTCGGATGATTACGCTGGCACGGGCGGTTGAGCAATTATGGATTTTAATTCGTTTGCAGTGATACCGGGGCCTTCCATAACCAAATCAGCATAATAAGATTACAAAGGTAAAGGGCAACTTGTTGAGAATAGGAAAATCGTTGATTGGTCAGGCAGAGGATATTATTTGCGAAGCGTGTTCACTACATGACCTTACGCCTGGGAATGAATACGTGTGTCGACTGGGTACTTCTGTATCGTCCTGTCTACATTACATTGGACAAGGGTTGTTAGGAATACAATTATTTGATGATGGAGGTCTAAGTTCAGGCACTGATCCATGAAAGATGTTCGGAAGGAGATGATATAATTTACACAGTTGGATCAGTTGTACGACATCTGCGGCGTTCATCGATTTACACGGCCCTTATTGGAATAAGAACTATGAAGGCAGATGGTTTGTTATGACTTTTAACAGCTTGATCATGATGGAGGTCAAGGCTGTAACTAAGGCAATGGTTCGGTTGGAGACACACTGTCCCTGGTGAGCTTTCTCAGCGACTCGATGAGTTTGTTCAGGAAGATCAAAATGGGCTGGGTCAGTAGACAAGTGGCTGGAGTTCTTGAGGAAGACTAGGCTGCAAAAAAATATCTTTCTTTTTTTTTTGTGTGCCATATCATGCGGATGTGAGCAATACGGAAAGTGTGGATAGTCTCGGTAAATTGGCTGCTCTGGGGCGCAGCCAAGCAATGGACTGTGCTGACATTCTCAACGTTCTAAGAGAAACAAGGCGAGTATAAAACCCCGCGGGGGAGAGTGAATCCAATAAAGTAAAGTAAAGTACCCACGTCACGCCAAGTGGCGTATAGGGAATATGGTGTTAGTGACCATAAATTTTACAGACCTTCAGCACATGATTTTTGGGGCAATGTGGTCGGTATTACGCCCGTGCCGCTTCACTTTCCCAGAAAAAAATCCGGTACACATTAAAGGCTGGGTGAACCCGGAAACCGTCGGTTGGGATCGAACCCTACCCCTTGTCCTTTGTGGTCCAGTTCACTAACCACTGAGCTATCGCTGCTTCCGAGTGAATCCAATATCCTTGACAAAACTACAAGAAAAATTTCGTATCAGGAGCGGTGTTATCAGAAACGAGAGCTATGAAAGTAGCATGAGAAGAATGGAACACAGAACCTGTGTTTTCATGTTTCACGCTGCGGGTTTTGCTGACTGAATTGAATATGATATTCGATCACTTAGGACAAATTGTTCAATGCGCTGTGACGATAATCTCACGACTAATTAACTTGTCAGACCCTGTTTTAATCCACATAGATTTACAGAACCCCTGTTGGTTTAATCGGTGTGTTATCATACTTCAACAAGATCTGCATGCTGATAGCATGAACTGTTAAAGAAGCGAGAGATACTGGATGATGTGAAACATTTTGGTACATAAAGGGGAATAACACCGTGTTAAGGGATAACCTAGAGTCTAGACCAACGGTTCCCAGGGGGATGAAATTACCGAGGCATTTCTAATTGCATCAATTTAATGGGGAAACTTCACGACGAAAGCTCTCTCTCTCTCTCTCTGCGTTCAGGACTCAATCAGAGTAAGGATTCCAGACTCTCATATGAAGTCAGCTGTCAGGCTAAGTGTGTTGATCGCCCCCACAGACAGAACATCACAATTAGAGTCTGTCAGATCCACTCTGACTGAACACCGGTTAATACGTTGCACTGTGTTCGGCGCCAGTGGCCCAGTGCATCCGATTTCAGCCAGCATTTTATTCGGGTTTGCTTTCCCTAGCCTTTGATTGTACCCAATCTTCCTGCAAGGCAGCAGATGATCTTTTCTGAAAGCTTTCAAATTGAAAGCACACACACATGCATGTATATATATATTGTATGTAAACAAATGTAATATATATATTACTTTCTATCTCGACAGTCATTTATCATTTCTGTTGTTGACTTTCTGCCAAGCCATTCTCTTGCTGCCTGGTATATTTTCTCTTTGCTTCCCTCTATCTCTTCGTCCCTCAAATTTCCCAGTTGTTACAATATATTCCAGCTGTTCTCTTCTCATTACATGGCCAAAAAATGATGATTATTTCTTCATAATATTGTAAATTAGCTCTCTTTTTGCTTTGGCCTCTTTCAGAACGTTTTCATCACTTTTCTCCATGTTTCACAGCCATATAATAGGACCGACTTAACATTGGAGTTGAAAATTTTTATTGTTGTATTTAATCTAATTTCTTTGGACTTCCATATGTTTCCCAGTGCAACAAAAGCTCCTCTTGCTTTTGATATCCTTATTTTGTTATCATTTACTGTTCCTCCTTCATAATCTATATTACTGCCCAGATATATGTAAGATTGTACGTCTAGTAAAGGTATTTCTCATGATTTTATTTGGTTATTGCCAAAATGAATTTTTTGGGGCATGTTAAAAGACAACAGTGTTAGATGCACCACAGAAATAAAAAGCAGAATAGCTCAGGCCAAAATAGCATTTCAAAAAATGAAAAATATCTTATGCAACAAATCAATGTCAATAGAAATGAGAAAGAGAGTTCATCGGTGCTATATAGAACCAATTCTGACCTATGGAAGCGAATCATGGACAGTAGACAAACAAATGAAAAGACGATTAGAGGCTACAGAGATAGGATTTCTCAGAAGAATGTTGAAAGTTCCCTGGACAGCTAAAAAGACCAATGAGGAAGTTCTCAAAGAGGCCAACACAAAAAGGGAGCTCTTAAAAAACATCAGAAAGAAGCAATCAACATTTTTCGGGCACATCATGAGAAGAGGACAGTTGGAATACTTGGTTACAACTGACAAAATAAAAGGAAAGAGAGATCGCGGGAGACAAAGAGAGAAAATACTGGATAGCTTGGTTTCATGGCATGGAAAACGGTCAACAACAGAACTGATACGATGCACTGTAGATAGAAGATTGTGGAGGGACATGATCACCTACGCCAACCGGTATGGCACACGATGATGTTAAAAGACACAACAGCCTACTAAAAGTAATATTGGAAGGAAAAATACAAGGTAAAAGAGACAGAGGCAGACCAAGACTAACATGGACGAGTAACATCAAAAGATGGACAAGTCAATCTATGTCAGCCTGCACAATCAAAGCAAGCAACAGAGTAGAATGGCGATCCATGGTAGCCAACCTTCGTTGCGGAGATGGCACTCAATGATGATGATTGCCGACTGCATTAATTCTCATAATATTGGTCTTATCTCTATTAATCTTCAGTCCTAGCTGTTGTGATCTCTCATTAAGTATGCTCATTTTATCCTGCATCTGTTGATGGCTGTGTGATAGGAGAGCTATGTCATCAGCAAAGTCTAAATCATTAAGTTGCTTGGTCAGTGACCACTGGACTCCATTTCTGTTATTTTCATAATCCAATCTCTTGACCGTTGTTGGAATTCCTCGACGCAAGTTATTTTCATGTTACTCATTAATGTAAACTACTTCGCCAGCCGCAGTTACAACTTTTTAGGGAATTTGCTTCGTGTTTTGTTCGTCGTAGGCTGCTTACACTAGGGCAATCAGAAATTTAAAGGGAGCGAGATTGTGTGTTCGACATTGTTGTGTGCTACGTCATCGTAATGGTTCCCTAGACCGGCCGTGCGCTAATCTTACGGTCTGCTGTTTGATGTGCGACGGGGATAATTTTACGACTAACTTGTTGTCTATATGTTCGGAATTGGAGTCAACAACGAGGGCCTAACATCATCAAGTGCTACGACGATCATCATTTTCAACAGGACGTGAGTTACCGGTCTATGGCGATAGGCGGCGGGAACAGTTGGAGGCTGTGCATGAAAAGTGTTCCTTGTTGCAGTTTCCTCATATTACAAGTCGCATGTCTGTGTTAGTCACCTCTAGTGACTCTGACAGATGGTGCTCGTAAACCTGGGAGGGCCGACCATCTAAGGGCAGAATCCCCATACAGAAAAGACCATCTGCTGCCTTGCAGGAAGATTGGGGACAATCAAAGGCTAAGTAAACAAACCTGAACAAAATGCTGGCTGAAATCGGATGCACTGGGCCACTGGCGCAGAACACAGTGCAATGTTTTAACAGGTAATCAAGCAGAGTGGATATAACAGGCTAAAACAGACAGATGTCTTCGTGTGAGAGTCTGGAGTCCTACTCTGAATGAGTCCTGATCGCAGAGAGAGAGAGAGAGAGAGAGAGAGAGAGAGAGAGAGAGAGAGAGAGAGAGAGAGAGAGAGAGAAAGATAATCCAATCTATGGCCAGTAGAAAGAGAAATGGAGACAGAAGGCATCCTTACCTTACTCCTGTTCTTATTTCAAATGCTTCTGTAAGCCGCCCTTCATGCACCACACTACATTTCATTCCTTCATACATTGTTTTTATCAGGTTAATAAACTTTATGGGGATTCCGTAATGACTCAGCAACTCCCAAAGCATTCTTCTGTCTAAACTATCAAATGCATTTTCGTAATCTATTAATAGGTAGAATTGGATGGAAAGAAAAGAAAACAAATGATGAAGTCTTAAAACAACTAAAATGAAAAGAAAACTACTAAACACAATTCAAACAAGACAAATGAGATTTTTGTGCCATATTAAAAGACACAACAGCCTACTAAAAGTAATCTTGGAGGGGAAAATACAAGGTAAAAGAGGCAGAGGCAGACCAAGACTAATATGGACGAGTAACATAAAAAGATGGACAAATCAGCCAATGACAACCTGCACCATCAAAGCAAGAGACAGAGCAGAATGGCGCTCTATGGTAGCCAACCTTCGTTGTGGAGACGGCACTCGATGATGATGATATTATGAAAGGGGACCGCATGTTATTTGGCAATTTCATATTAAATATGATGCCATGATGATATGACAGGAAACTATCACAGAGCTTCGCACATGAGACAATTTGATCACAACAAGTCAAAGTGAACCCGACAAGCAAATGTTTCTGTCCTTAGGCTTCTTGGCATTCTGGGAACCGCCCGGGTCATCATGACTCCCAAGCGTCAGCACTTCTGCTGTGCTTGAAATGAAAGCTTGCATCATGTTAGAGATAGACACTAGTCTACACACAACACTGATCTAATACATTACAGTAAGTAATATCTGGTAGTATAGCGCAAACTACATCATCCCGTGCAAAGCTAATGTTAATTTTGGAAAGATAAGAACATCACTTCTTTTCTCTTATACCGCAAAGGTGTCGTGGTTTATATCATTTGTCCTTCTTGAGCTGATCGAACTGTCTGAATTAGTGATTTTCCTTTGTTGTTACATGTCTGTGTCACTGCATCTATCCATCTTCTTCTTGGTCTTTTTCCATGAATTCTCGAGAAGAACGCCCTTGATAGTGATTGGTGAGGATTCATTCTGACCAGGTGGCCCCAATCATTTAAATTGTTGTTGTTCTATTTATTCTTGGCAGGGTTTTATTCCTACCTTTTTCTTATGGTTTCATTTGGTATTCTATCTCTTCTTGTGTTGTTTGTTACTTTTCTCAAGTATCACATCTCACAAGTATTGATCTTTCTTAAATGTAATTTAGAAAGGGTCCATGTTTGACTTTCACAGCACAAAGTTGGTGTGAAAATGCTATTTATTATTTGTTGTTTAGCTGCTATAGAAATGTTTGGATGTCTTAACAATGGTGAAAGCTGGTATGTGATAGCATTTGTTTTTTTGTATTCTCATGTCAATTTCTCTGTCTAATTAAGAACATTACTATTGGCTCTAAAATCGGCCTGGCTCGCACACTTATTATATCAATTTTTCTATATACTTGGAAATTATGGATCTTTACAGCTGAGCTACAGAAAAAAAATACTAGCTATATTATATTTGACATTTTATTGTAAAATTTAGAGCATCTTTTACTTAGATCGTATCAGGAATGAAAAAGTTTACAAAATAATACAACAAACAACAGGAGTACATGATAATATTTTGATTCTTGTGAGGAAACGCAAAGTGAAATGATTTGGTCATGTATTTCGATCATCTGGCCAAAGACAATTCTGCAAGGAACTGTAAAAGAACCCAATAGAGGTAGGCAGAGAAACAGATGGAAAGATAACATTAAAGAATGGATAGGCCTAGACTCTCCAGAGTCCCAAAAAATGAGAGTTGATGACCATTCGAAAAGCCCATTGTGTGTAATGATGTTGTTCTTACACCTCGATCATGAAACACGACAAAGAGCCAAGTTCGCATATCACAAGACTTGAACGCTGATGGAGAGAGTTGACGAGAGTCTGTCAGAGTGCCCCCAACGACCATCAGGGTTATGGGGTGAAGAAGAGGACTACAACAAAGAACCCATATATATCAACAACATTGAAGTTTCTAAGACTATTTTTTCTCATAACATATTGCTGTGACATCTGAAGAACCCGTAAATACCGTAAAATGCAAGTACTCAGAGTACTAAGAACAGAGAAAATAATAAATATATCCATTTTTCAAATGAACATTTCATACAACTAATTGCTAAAAAAAACTTAAAAACAAGGAATATAACATATTTTTGTCACGTAAAATAACATGATGAACAATAGACGCATTATGAAAGACATGGCACCAAGTTGAGGAGACAGAAGACAAAGAAGAAGGTGGGTGTAAGATATGAGAGATAATTTGGGAAGGGCCGCTGCAGACAATGGAAATGTCATGCAGGACAGAAAAAAAAAAAACTTCAGAGTAACTGTCATGGGAGCCACATTTGAACATGGAAAAAATGGATGATAGTAAAATTAGAAGTCCAGCAAAATCTGAACAATCTAAGAGAAACACTCTACAAACTCTGTCAGAGATGCAGAACAACTGTGATTCGGTGTCTGTTGAAAATAAGGTATTTCTCTCACTGGAATATTCCTGAAAATGATGAGACAGTCAGGTTGACAAAGAAAGATGGTAAATTACATCAGCCAGACAAAAGTACAACTTATGAGGATTCAAGGAGATTATCAGAGACAGACAGATTACTGAACACCAGGTTTATCAGAAAAACAATGCCTAATACAGAGTCAACAGAATAGAACAAGTAATAATTTTTAGACTTTGAAGCAGTCACAGGTACCATCTTTTCAACAGGGGAGCTCAAGAGCTTTGTGACCTACAGTCGCAAAAGTAGGGTCAGCGGGTCCATCAAGCAATACTTAAGCTCATAATTGGACTTTCCTGGTAAAAGCCTGCATCAAAACAGGCAGTGGTTAGTGAACTGGACTACAAAGGACATGAGGAAGGGTTCGATCCCAACCGATGGCTTCCAGTTCACCCAGCCTTTAATGGGTAATTTTTTTCTGGGAAAGTAAAGCGTCATGGGCGTAATACCGACCACATTACCCCAAAAATCATGTACCGAGGGTCTGTAAAATTTATGGTCACTAACACCATATTTCCTATACACCATTTGGCGTGACGGGGGTACTTTATTTACTAACAAAAGCTAGGATTACAGTGTTCTCCATAGAAGTGGCTCTTACAGATTTGGTAGACCTAGTATTGCAGTACTTTTAGGGAGGTCAAGTCACAGAGTTTTACAGCCACAGCTTGGAACTAGACGAACCTCAGCATTTTCAGAAAAGCAGGGGATATCAAGAAAGCCATTACGACCATCCACTTTCATGAGTCAAGGAGCTTCTGCTAGTATCAACTTGTGGCATTAATACAACGGCTGAACATCTGCTACAGGGGGGCCCTTGGTAGCCTAGTTGGGAAAACCATCAGACAGGGCTACCAACGTTTGGACACCTTGTGGTCAATTCCCGCTGGAAGTAGTGTGAATTGTACTCGTGGTTGGAAAAAATATATATATATCCCTGCAGTCAACCCAGCCGCTGGCAGAAATGAGTACCAGGGCAGTACTCTGAGAAGGTGAGGAATGTCGCCCAACATCATGAGTTTTAATGCTTGAAGCGACACTATCCAGAAGTCTCTGAACACTTCTGGATAAGCGGCCGAGCACATATGAGTGAAAACTCGCATGCTAAGATGCCGATTTAAGTCTTGTACTTTCCCTTTACCTATCTGTTATAATCATATTCAATATATAATGAACAGAGACAGCTCTTGTGGCCATCACTGGGACAAGCTTATGGAGATGTCACCTGGCTTGAGCTGATGAACAATTTCTTCACATTTACTATTTACGTCTAAAGGTGTATGCTGAATAGAAGATTTGTAGCCAGTTTATATTCTCAAGTGTGGGCTAAGATGCCCGCCCAGCAACTGAGCTGAGTGCTGTCAGTAACCCATTGCTGACTGCGTCAAGATCAGCAAATAAAAGAGCTGACCAAGACCTGGCTCTACATCCCAGGAGTGCATCTGGAAACAGACTATCCAGTTTGGCCAAGGGAGTAGGAATTGAAGAGGGATGACAACCTAGTACTCAAAAGTGACTTGCTGAAGTCGGATGTGTTGGGCTGAAAAGGTGCAATTATCACAGCCTAGCTACAAACTACAACACAACACATCAACACCCACTTAACGTCCTTTTAAGGTTGGATGATGAAGTGGACTATTCAGTTCTTTAGTAGTCAGGTGAATGGCAGAAATATATAGGTATTCTCATGTTGTTGGTGTTGACAACAATAATACAAATACACCAGAGCTGTATACTTCAACTTTAGAATGGAGTGGCTTCACTGCAGGCAGGCAATTCCCATATCTGCCCAGCCTCCGGAAAAAATATTAGCACCTCCAAAATCGGAGTGATCTGCCTGCACGGCGAGGAACCCCTGTGCACACGGCTGCCAGGGAAAAATGGATTAACACGCAGAATGCAGTTCCTAGTCTCTAGGGACTTCGTCAGAGGTGAAAGCTGGCAAAAAAAAATCCCAATTGCTCACACTGTCCCACTGAACGTGTTGCGATCTGTAAAAATGACATGTTTTCCATTCATACTTTTCTACTGAGCGTGCAGCTTTCTGGATAAATGGCAGACAGCTCAAAAAGAATATTTTTTGGTCGCGACAATAGGCAGCATAATCTCTATGCACCCATGCCAAATCCGCATGGACTTTATGATCAGTGAGTGTGCCACAACAATATTCATTGTCCCAACAAATTAAGAGCTTTATAGGCCTGGCCGTACAATTTTCTCATTCTATGGCACGACAGAGTTCTAGGAATCAATTTGTTTCGAAAAATAAAAGCACCGGGTATGTTTTTTTTTTATTTTTTAAATCAGCACTTAAAATGATGCCATAATTAAAATGTGAACATACTTAACGGTGGTATATTTTAATAACACGGTGACTTAAATGATCACATGCACAAAGAATAAGAACTATTTTTGGTTGTTGTGATGATATCCAACACATTTTTCAACCAGTTTAAAGAGTTCTGCATTAGAGGTACAGTTGATCTTTCCAGCGTGGCATGTAGAGCTCGTTGAGTCTCCTGCCAATTGTCTCTATTCCGGACAAGCTGTTCGATTATAGAGTGAGTCTATGCCTGCCAAAGTTGCCTCTTTTGTTACTTTCGACTAGGATATTTCCATTTTTCCACAAAATAATCCTATTGTAAGTTTAGGAAAGCATGTATTTATAGCATAAAATCAAAGTAAAATTTAGAACTTAACAAAAAAAAAAAAAATGTGAAGAAACCACATGCAAAATATTTTATTTAACGAACAAACTGGCATGTCTCAAATATGCAAAATACACATGTTTTGATGAATATTTCTTACAAATGAAACAAAATATGTCTGATGTGAGGCACAAAGTTTATATTGTTTGTGTATATTTCACACACCTTTTATCAATCTTCTAATGTATGAGAAATTGAGTGAATTATGGAGATGCTTGTTACACCTATCCCAAATATTATACATTTTCTAATTCCTGAAAACTTCCATGCCCTAATCCCATACAACACAGCACTTCTCATTTTATCATTACATCTTTTCCTTTGATATCACTTAGAAATGTCGTTATTCTAATTATATTCTTCTTTCCTTGCTCATCTGCCTATCAGCGTTTAGGGGAGATGTAATTTGCGGTCTTTTGCTCTTCTGTTGTTACTTTTGATAGTGTTTGATATTGCATAAATCCCCTTATTCGTGGTTGGCCCTTGAGTCTGGTGTTCTCGCAACATGTATTAAAAATTCATTGTGTTGTGTGTTAGTTTTTCTGTATTATCACATGACCAAACCATTTTGTCTGTTGTTTCTTTATGTAACCTATGGCGGGAATTATTCCTACCATTTTGCCAGTTCTTCATTGATACCCTCTCTCAGGCTGTTTCCTGTCATTCGTCTCACATATTTCATCTCTTAGCTGTTATTTTTCTTAATGTTCTTGAGCCTATAGCTCAGGTCTGGCATTTGTAGCACAACATTGAGATGAAGATTGAGCTATAGAGTGCATGTTTTGTGTCTAGTAATCTAGATCCATGAAATTCTAAACAATATTTGTAAAACAAAACCTGCATGGTCTTTAGTGAAATTCTTGTTCAGTTACTAATTACCCATTATTTGTCAAGATAACATAAGTAGTATATGTCAAGATTTCAGCTGTCACCTGGACATAATGGGTTTAAAAACTAAATGTCTAATTAGCAACTATCTCTTTTCTATATCTGGTTCATTTTCCAAGATTTAAAATATAGGCTGGCAACAATTTTAAATTTCTGGGGCAGAGAACAGTGTAAGCCAGTAGTTTTAAACAATTTTAAAAGCAAGCCACATACATACTTTCACACACACACACATATTTATAAAGATGCAGATGTAGTGGTACAGTTATCTTAAAGCGTGCCCTTTCTATGAATTATTTCATTTCTGTAGGCTTTTAGACATGAGAGTAATTTAAGAAAAGAATTATTAAGATAATGTTGATCCTTGTACATTTCAAATGACAGGAGAGATACTAGTCAGTTTAAAACAACAACAAAACTTAAGTCAAAGCATTACAAATCAAGTCTTGTTTCTGAATCCAGAAGCAAAAAAAAAAAAAAAAAAAATAAAATAAAAAAACAGGAAGATAACAGCAAGTAGTAATGATAAGTAGACAGGCATGAAATGGACAGAAAAACAATTACGCAGGAAAGGAACTAGTTCCAGATAGATTAGGTCAACAGGGCCTGCCCTTTTTATTTTAACCAGTCATGGAAGAAGTATCATCATATATTCAATTTATGAACTTTCAATTATCAATATTATTTCATATACAGACAAATAAAAGAAAAAAACAAACTTTCACTCGACTGATAAACTACAATGACAGCAATGAGGAAGATATTCCACTGGCATATCCATCCATTTCATATTCTTCTGCCAAGAGTAACCACTGTATGATTTAACACAGAAAAACATAAGATGTCCAACATATCCTCTAGAACATAAGAGTTCAGTAAAGGTAATTCTGTAAAATTTAATGACACAAAAGCTGAAAGTGTTACAGAACAAAGGCATAATTTCAAAATGAGGTGGAGAGTGCCCTTCTGTTAGAATCTGAACTAATATTGTGAACCAGTTATCCATTTTTTACATCTCGGTACTTTCTTACAGTGGAAAAAAAATATAATAAGTTTTAATGTAACAGTATTATGAAAGATGGCAAAGTGGTTTGTTTATGTTGTGACTCCCTGATTTCCGTTGTCAGCGGAAGCATCATATTCTCCATATCCAGAGCCATTGGTCACATTGGCTGCACTAGAAGCAAAGGGTCCAAGTCCATAAAGATGTCCTGAATATTTTTCTCTCTCTATGTTATTTTCAAAATACAACTGAAAATGAGAAGGAAATACATTAATAATACAACTGAAAACAAACAAAATATATTAAAAATGTAACTGAAAACAAAATATCCCCCCAAACAAATATATGACCAAAAATAAAGGTTTAAAAAAAAACATATTTTGTTTGTTTCACAATCACTAACAGGTGAAGCAAAAACCCTAATGATGCCAGGTAGAATAGAAGCAAGCATTCATTAATGATATTGCTCCTCCCAAGAGTGGCTCAGTCTGGTTCATCCTCTTCTTTGCCTTCATGATTTTGTCAAATCAATCAACAGATCATCATCTTTCCTGCACATTGGACAATCCATAAATGCCCTGTTCCCTCCTCAGTATACAGCCCAATATATAGTGGCAACTGATGACCACAGTTCTATATTGGTTGACAAGTCTTCTTTGGTTCCATGATTAGAGCTTTTGTCTGGAATTACCTTTCTAACTTTATGCTCTTGCAGTCTATTCTAGGTAGTAGATTTGCATCTATTGCTTGAATCACCATTCTGCTCCATTACTTCCCCATTCTAATACAGAACTATTCATTACCTTCTCTCTTGTCAAGTAATGTGCAAATATCCTCTTCTTTGTCAAGTCTATTTTACCTAATGTTATCAAGATTTTAAATGTGGATCTCTAGAATAATTGCTTGAATTGAATGGAAGGAAAAGAAGACAAACACTGAAGTCTTAAACCAACTGAGAATGAAAAAAAAAAAACTTAACACAATTCAAGATAGTTAACTGAAAGTTTTGAAAAAATGTGAAGAGACACAATACCCTTCTAAAAGTCATCTTGGAAGAAAAGGTACAAGGTAAATGAGGCAGACCAAGATTAAAGTGGACTGATAACAAGAAAAGAAGGTGGACAAGTTAGTTAATCTATGACAAGGTGCACCATCAAGACAAGAGACAGTAAAATAGTGCTCAATGGTAGCCAACCTTCAATGTGGTGACGACACCCAAAAATAATCAAGATGTCATGATATCTCAATTGCAAATTGCACTTAATGTACAGCTTAATAAAAACACACAAGGTTCTCTGGTCAATACCATAACAAATATTACAATACAGAATGGAAGATTGAAACACATGCAGTTAATAAAATGAAGGCAGTCATCATCTCAGCTGGTATAAGGGCCATTAACCTGAGATGAGCTAGACCAATTCCTACTAAACATGAAGCCAAGTGCATAGACTGACCAGCTTTTTCAAGCAAATTCTGATATCTTGGTTACTATGGCAACATTGTGGATGCTATTATAAACAAATAGCATTTTTATTTAAATTTGCAGTTGATGGTTGTATAACTTTATATCACAATAAGTTTAAGGCTGTCTGAGGCTGGCGCAAACCATCAGGTCAGGATGGATTTTGGCTCACCGCACCTGGCGCAAACCATCAGCTATGAGTCGCTGGTAGCTTCCAGCACTGTCAGGTGCCTTGCATCATCATAAGAATCAAACAGTGGGTTCTTGGAAAATCTGACAACTACCTATGTGTATAACAAAACTAGAAAATAGGTCAAAAAGATAATAAACACACTTTGAGATTGAAAAATGTACTCCCACAGTCTTGAATGAATGTTTAAAATGCACACAGTAGTAACGAGATGTTTTTTTTCTCTCACTATAACTTGCTTTTTGATCATATAATTTTAAGCTTCAAGACATTAGTGTGATAACCATCATTTCCAGATGTTGGTTTTTGGTGCCATTTTGACATGCTTTTATTTTCAGTCCCACAAATTGTCTTAAGAAAGAAGGAAAACCCAGTACACTAAATCAGATGAAATGGACCAAAAGATGCAACAAAAGCTGTATGGTTAAACCAAGGGGGTCGCCAAGTGAATGTGTGTGAGGGCGGGTCATAAGGTTATTTATTTTTACAAGAAATACCACAAATGTTTTAAAAAAACATCAAATGGCAATATTAAAAGAAGTCCCAGGTTACATGGCTTGCAAGGTTGTTGTTATGGATCCTGAAGCCTGTGAGCAGACACCCTTCAAACAAGGTATTTACATATTTCTTGCCTATTATAAAAGAGAGCCACAGGCTACTCCATTATTACAAAAAATGGGGTTCGCAGGTTACTTGGCTATTATTTTTATAATAACCAAGTAAATCTTGTGTTACACTGCACATCTGATGTAACTTACAACAATATTAAGCCCTAATCGGGATGAATGAGACAGATAAGCAATCACCACAGCAGATGTCAACAAACAAAAGAATCAAAAACAAAAGAAGTGAAAAATATGCAACTTTACCTCTCTCATCTTAAAAAATGCCATTCCTGTGAGAAGACTGTCACTGCCTGCCTGATGCTGCGGTCCCACACGTTTTAACTTGGGACAGAATGTATGTTTGAGATTTAGAATATGTAAACACAGTGAAGAGAATCATTATGTGAAAACAGTGGAGAATAAATATAAAAGTAAAAAAGTAAGTAAAGAGCCCCCGTCACGCCAAGTGGCGTATAGGGAATATGGTGTTAGTGACCATAAATTTTACAGCCCTTCAGCACATGATTTTTTGGGTAATGTGGTCAGTATTACGCCCGTGCCGGTTTACTTTCCCAGAAAAAAATCTGGTATCCATTTAAGGCTGGGTGAACCCGGAAGCCATCGGTTGTGATCGAACCCTGCCTCTTGTCCTTTGTAGTCCAGTTCACTAACCACTGAGCTATCGCGGCTCCCAAGGAGAATAAATATGTGAAAAAAAGCACACCACAATTTCTCTGCTTGTCTTTTTATACAGAATAAAAAAAACAAGCCTTGCTAGTAAATTTTTGTTCTCTCCTTAGTTAAAGATTGTCAGATGAAGATAATAATGGTAATGAAGTAAGTCATAATTGTTATCATTGCAGCTAAAACCATTCACGGGGAAGCTCTGGAAGTGAACCCTCAGATCAAATCCAGAGCTGAAGACCCACAGGCAGTTTATCATTGTACTCAATGAGATCATGGTGACTTCAGAAGTGTTGGGCTATATCGGCCAAGTTGGACCCTGGAATCTACTATATACGTTGAATGGCACAGGAGTTATCTATGAGCCATAGTGGTTTTCCACATAAACCTACCCAGCTAAAGTACCCCACAAGAGAGAAATAATAATAAATGAATATTATTATGTAGGGAAACTTCTGAGGCAAATAGACCAGCGAATCATTTCAGAGGAAGAGGTATGTTTACAACATTGAAAAAGAATTCACAAACAATAAACAACAGAAAAAAATATAGAACAAAAGATAGCCTGAAGCAGGATCGAACCTGTACTCCTCAAACACAGCGCCTTGCCATAAAAATAATGCCAGAGTACACGACCAACTAAGCAGAAGGTTTGTTTCTCATGACAAAGCACTGTGTCAAGGAGTATGAGTTCGATCCTGCTTTGGGCTGTCTATTGATCTTTGTACTTTTCTGTCGATTATTTGTGAATTTTTTTTTCTGAGTGTTGTAACCATACCTCTTATCCTTAAATGATTCACTAAGGTACGCAACTAAGGTTAAACAGACAACCTCATGTGAAACTATAGCCTAAGGTCTTACCCGACAAGGAAACCATATTATCATTACAGACTGACAATTCAGTATGATCATTATGAAAAAATAACGTAAAATTGTATTGGGCAGCTAAACTAATAGGAAAACAACAAAATATAATGTTTTGGCCACAGCTTATCTACTTTTCATTAAATAGGACCGTTACATAAAACATATAATAAAGACTTTAGCTGGTTATGAGCATAGTGGGAGCCGCGATAGCTCAGTGGTTAGTGAACTGGACTACAAAGGACAAGAGGTAGGGTTCGACCCCAACCGATGTCTTCTGGTTCACCCAGCCTTTAATAGGTACCGGTTTTTTTTTTCTGGGAAAGTAAAATGGCATGGGCATAATATCGACCACATTACCGCAAAAATCATGTGCCGAAGGTCTGTAAAATTTATGGTCACTAGCGCCATATTCCCTATACGCCACTTGGCGTGACGGGGGTACTTTACTTTTGTTTTTACTAACGACAGAACAGAATCAAAACTTATACATAGCCTTCATTGACCAGGAAAAAGCATTCGACAGAGTAAACAGATAACTACTGTGGGAGATACTAACAACATACGGAGTAAGCCAACATCTAACCAACCTTATTAAAAGTCTCTACGTCAACAGTAGCTGCAGGGTCAGAACAGCAGCAGCAGGCTACACAGACCACTTCGAAGTTAGATCAGGTGTAAGACAGGGGCGCGTACTATCCCCCCTACCATTTATTACATACATGGACCATATATGAAAGCTAGCCAACCCATCAGAGACAGAGGAGATCAACGAGCTTTTATTTGCAGACGATCAGGCACTAATACATGAAACAATAGAAGACCTACAAGATCACTGAAACAAACTGAACATCTCAGGCACAAAATACAACATGAAAATCAACATCAACAAAACAGAAGTCATGAATGTCGCCAAAAATAAACAAAACATCAACATAACTATAGAAGGCAGACAACTAAAACAAGTAGAGGAATTCAAATACCTAGGAAGTCTAATGACAAACGATAATTCTCAAACAGCAGAGATAGAATCAAGATGCAACAAAGCTTGTCAAATCATTGGACAGTTATCACCACTATTGTCCAACAAGGAAATAACTCTGGAGGCAAAACAAGCACTATACAATACAATCTTCATCCCAACGTTGTGCTACCAATGCCAGACCTGGACCCTAGATGCAAGAACAATAAGAAAAATAACCTCTACAGAGATGATATGTGTTAGACGAATGACAGGAAACAGTCTGAGAGATAAGATCAGAAACGAAGAACTGAGAAAAAAAATAGGAATAGCCCCCGCTATAGAATATATAAGGAAACAACAGATAAAATGGTTTGGCCACGTGACAAGGCAGAAAGAACAAAACACAACACAATGAGCCTTCAACAAACCCAAGGGTTGACCATGAAAAAGATGGGTCGATGGAAGATTAGAAGCACTAGGAAACATAACAGCAGCAGAGGCGAACAGAAGAGCAAAAGACCGCAAACAATATCTCCCCTCGACGCTGAATGGCAGATGAGGAAGGAAAGAAGAAGAAGACACATTTAAAAGTAAGATCATATCATCATCATCAAGTACCGGGCTTGCTGGCGTAGGTGATCATGTCTCTCCACAAGTTTTGATCTCGGCAGCTATTTATCATTTCTGTTGTTGATCTTCTGTCTAGCGATTCTCTTAAGCTGTCTGTTATTTTGACTCTTTGCTTCCCTCTATCTCTTCATCCCTCAATTTTTCCAGTTGTTCTCTTCTCATTACATGGCCAAAAAATGATGATGTTTCTTCCTAATATTGGAAATTAGCTATCTTTTTGCTTTGACCTCTCTCAGAACATCTTCATTACTCTTCTTAGCTGTCCATGGTACTCTCAACATTCTTCTGTAAAACCACATTTCTATAGACTCCAGTGATTTTCTGTCTGTTGTCCTATTGTCCATAATTCACATCCATACGTTAAGACTGGCTCTACATAACATTTAAGAACTCTTTTTCTTGTTTCGATTGTCAAAAATGGATTGCATAGTATCTTCCTCATTTTCTGGAAAGCTGCTTTTGCCTGGGCCATTCTTCATCTCACCTCTTGTACATCTTCCGTCTGAGGTTAACAAAGTTCCCAAATATTTAAATTCATTTACCTGTTTTAATATTGTTCCACTTGTCTTTAATATGCACTGAGGTGATGTCTTTTTCTTTGCTTTAACCATTACCTTCGTCTTTTTGCTATTAAGGCTGAGTCCTTTATTTTTTCTTTCTTTCATTATATGTTCAACATTTCTTGTAACTCAATTTCACTCTTAGCGATTAAGACTGTATCATCAGCATACCTTAGATTATTTATATTATGACCTCCAATTGTTATTCCAGGCATGCCCCTTATGGATCTTAAAATAATCTCATTATAAATATTAAACAAATCTGGTAACAGCACACAACCTTGTCTAACACCCTGTTTTATTTGTTGAAACATTCCCAATTGGTTTCCAGTTCTTATGGCCGCTGTTTGTTGCCAGTACATGTTCTTTATTATTCTTAGATCTTTGCTGTCTACGTTTATGCTTTCTAAAATTTTTATTATTTCCTGGTACTTTACTTTGTCAAATGCCTTGGTGTAATCTATGAAACATAGGTAAAGATCTGTTTTCACCTCTATGGCTCTTTCTACTAAAGATCTTATGATCCTCCCAGTGCTGGAAAATAAAGGTTACATGTCCAGTTGAGTTGCACCTATATAGGTCAAAAGTTTTATTTCTGTTTTCACAGTTTTTGTTTTGACCCTACTATGAAGTGAACCAGCATTCACTTTATTTTGGAAACTACAGGTTTTTAATTCACTCAGCGACCCATCATATAATATAATATATAATAAGATAATATAATAAATCAAAATTAACCAAATAAACTCACTTGCAAATAATCTGACACTTCTTGCAAACCACCTTTGAGATCCTTGCATGATTTCATCAAATACTTGACATCATATATATCTGGACAGTGCAGACGCAATTTTGCAAAAAATTCTTCATCATCCTCCTCCAGATCACTGTTCTGAAGCATCTTGATGAAGTAGCCAAAGTCGTAACCACTAGACAAAAGAATTTTGCAAAAAGTTTCATACAGAAACTCCATTACAGAGATTGTTTTATTTGTATTATTTTAATAAAGACTATAATTTCTAACTTTTATTCCATATCTAGGGTGTGCCCAGGGCCCTCACAGTGCTGGAGAATAAAGGTTACATGCCCAGTTGAGTTGCCCCTATATAGGTCAAGAGTTTTATTTTTGCTTTCACAGTTTTTGTTTTAACCCTACTATGAAGTGAACCTGCATTCACTTTATTTTGGAAACGACAGGTTTTTAATTCACTCAGCGACCCACTGTGTTATCTTAAAAGACACAAAAATTACTGACAAACCATGTTCATGTTACTACAGCATCAGGCTTTAGTAAGTGAAACAGATCAGCTATGAAGCTGTCTTAGCATGCGAGTTTTCACCCACATGTGCTCGGCCACCTATGCAGGAATGTTCTAAGACTTCTGTATAGTGTCACTTCAAGCATAAAAAAACTTACGATGCGAGATGGTATTCCTCACTTCCCAGAATAATATATCCTATAACCCATTTCTGCCAGCGGCTGGCTGGGTCGACTGCGGGGATATTTTTTTTTTCAAAACATGTGTGCAACTCGCACTGCTTCCAGTGGGAATCGAACACGGGTTGTTCGAACAACAGTAGCCATCAGGCAGTTTTCCCAACTAGGCTAAAAGTCCCTCATAAGTGGATGGTTTTTATGTTAAGAGGTTAATTTTGACAGAGTGTGATAGGAAATCTATCAATTAGTGGATAAAACCATGAAGCCGACAGATGATTCCAGTCAGCCTAAATTTTAAAATGCTAGAAATCACAAGGTGAAAACATAAATGGGAAAGATGATCTAGGACAAATCAAGCTAAAAGAGAAACAGCTGATAAGATAATTTGACATTTTTCCGAGACAAAAAAGGATGTTTAATAGTAAAAGTGGGCTAACAAAATGTAAGTTCATCTCAATTTCACTTTTAGGTTTTCTATTCTTTTCACTTTGCTAATTCAATTATTCCAATATTTTTCACAATCTAACCCCCAGATCATGATACCTATCTGTGGCCGACGTGTTTAAGATACCAAAGTAAAATTTACTGCCACTCAATTGTAACATTAGAAGCTCTAAAGACTACTTTCTTTGAACTTTTTGAGACACAGCTGTGTGTTACACTAGAACAGATAAGGGGAACTAGGATTTCCTGTCTCAGATTGACCTATTACGTGAATTTGACCGCAGGGGTCAGACGTGTTACAATGTCTATCTGTACGGAGGTTGTATGCATGTTCGGCTACTTCATAGCGTTATTCGCTGCGTTTCCCGAGATATAAAGATAATACAATATCATTTCAGCCAACGAATGAAGAAATTTCACTGATAAAAAAAATGTCAAATTTTGAAGAAATTATGTTTTGTTGCAGTAATTTTTACTATCGTCCTTTCGAGCCGAAGACGGCACATAGGGCAGAACCACAATCTCAAAAACAAAAACCTTGCGTGCCAAAACGGCACATATTGCAGAGCTCACTACTGTATCGTAATCTAGTGTTAGATTACTCTAGTATTTTTCACTCTCCCAATTTTAAATTACAGCAGTATTTTTCATTTTGCACAATTCAAATTACACTAGTATTTTCCACTCTAGTACTTCAAATTATTTAAATATCCGTTACATTTGGACTAATGAAACAATAATATTTAAAGTAAAATCAAGCATTTTAAGTAACAAACATAATAAAACAATACAACTAACCTATGAAAGGAGAGAAATACATTTGGCTGTAAAACAACACCTGCTCCTATTAATTCTGCTGCAAAGTCAAAGGGATCCATGCCGTCTTTCTCATGGCGCTCAAACTGTATGCCAGATTTTCGCAACAGTTCTATAGATTCTTGGGCGTACATGTCATCTCTTTAGAAAAATAAATACACATAAATAAAACAACATATGAATGCCCATATCTAATGTTAAAACTAAAAAGGTAAAGACAATTCCAGAGCATATTATGCTTTGGAGGCATGGAGTGTAAATTTTACAATTGGAGGCATGGAGTGTAAATTTTACAATTGGAGGCATAGAGTGTAAATTTTACAATTGGAGGCATGGAGTGTACATTTTACAATTGGAGGCATGGAGTGTAAATTTTACAATTGGAGGCATGGAGTGTAAATTTTACAATTGGAGGCATGGAGTGTAAATTTTACAATTGGAGGCATGGAGTGTAAATTTTACAATACTAAAGCAACAGTGTTTGAAGGGAACAGGCAAATAATTGCTGCGCTGCGGTAAAGCTGGTGGCAAAAAGCAAGTGGTGGGGTGTAATGTACACTCCTACAAGGTATGGTGACAGCTTTATGAAATCGGAACACAACAAAATATGGATGTTTCAGCCAACATGTGGAGAATCAGGCTGTTGGCTCATAGACTGGTTGTTGATTGCAATGATTTTCATCTTAGAGAATCATCTGATAGTCTGCATGGGTTGCCTCACCCCACGGAGGATCAATATATCCCTTTCTCACAGGTAATGAATTACCCCTCTCTCCCACCTCCCCTCCGTTCATGAGATGTCAATATTTTGTTGTGTTCCTTTTCATAAATCTGTCGCCATACCTTGTAGGGGTGTACGTTACACCCCACCACTTGCTCCCTACAGTATATGAAGATTATCTTCCATAATTCTACAAGCAAATACTTATTTTAACTTCTGGGTCAAACATAGAATGTGGGGGCTAGGACACCCAGCCAGCAACTGATCTCTTTTAGGGGTCACTGGATGAATAACTGAAAGAAATTGCAGAATATCTATCAGGAATGCAAGCAACCATTTAGGTGTTGCAAAATTATAACACTACCACTGCACTACTTCAATGCTTATAGATAGATGTAATATAAACTGTTAGCTTTCGATGCTGTATCTATCTATCAATCTATTGACCTTTCGAGCTATAGCCGGCCTATAGGGCACAGACACAGATAATCTTTCTCTTTTTATAAATTTTCTTTCTAGCAGTCTCAATCCTTGCAAAAAACATTTACCAAATCCCGCCATTTGTCTCTGTTCTGCAAGCATCTCTATCTCATTGAGGGAGCCGATTCCTGCTGCTCTTGCCTCTCTGATCACTGTTCTTCTCAGTGTCTCTCTGGGTCGGCCTCTTCTCCTCCTACCTGTTGTTTCACACATGAGGGCTTGTTTTGTTATTCAGTTATTATCTCTTATCACACATCCAACATATGACCATCGTCTTTACTTGATTACTGAAGATATTAGTGGTTGATTGGTGATTTCTCTAATTTCCTGTTTGTTTTGAATTCGTTCCACGCTATGCCAAGTATTTTCCTTAGACACTTATTTTCAAATTCGTTCAACTTTGTTTCTACATCTTTTGTTGTTTTACAGCTCTCACATGCATATGTAAGGGTTGATAGTACATTTGATTTGAATAGCTTAAGTATTGTTTTTGTGCTGATGAGTTTAGATTTCCAAAACCTATCAAGGCTTTTGAAGGATATTGCTGCTACAGCTATTCTGATTCTAATATCTTTACTTCTATCCACTTCTTGATCAATGTGATTACCAAATATTGTTCCACTTCTCTTTATTGTGCATTGCGGTGATGTCTCTTTCTTTGTTGCTACCATTACTTTTGCTGCTGTATGCTGCAGATCAATAGTTTTCAGCCAACTAGTGTATTGGGTCACTTTTTTAGTCATCTGGAGACATCACTAATCCAAAGACTCTACTTGATTTGTTTGTTAATAATATGTCTTCCAATCAGGTGCTCACCCCCATGGAAATTAAAATATGAGTTGATTTTCTAAAAAAAAAAAAAAAAAATAAATACAAATTAAAAAAAAAAGTTCACATTTTGATTAAAAAAAAAAAAAAACGTTTTGTGAATTTGTGATATTCTTAGAATATCAGACAGTAAATAAACAATGTTTACCCTAAACAAAACTTGAAATTGAACTGCCATGTGGAGATTGGTTGGCCCTGTTGCCCTCCTCATCAAAAAAGGTGAAGCCAATTTGAATTATTTTTAGCAGGTTAACGTTGCACTTCATCTGGTGATAGGTGTATTCTTGTGTAGATCGGAACTCTCCTATGGGTCTGGCGACAACTCCAGGAAATTCAGTGTCCTGTTGGGAAAACAACATTAACACAATCACAAAAACAGTTTCATCAGGAATAATAATTTTCCATACATTTGTTCGTTTGTGTTCACCTGATGACTAAAGGAAGTTATACCTTTATCATCATCATCGTGTGCCATACTGGTTGGCGTAAGCAAGCATGTCCTTCCACAATCTTCTATCCACTATCATATCAATTCTGTTGTTGACTGTTTTCCATGCCATGACACCAAGTTATCTAGTATTCTCTCTCTTTGTCATCCACTATCTCTCTTTCCCTGTGTTTTGCCAGTTGTAACCAAGTATTCCAACTTTCCTCTTCTCATGATCATCATTTCACATTAAAAGGACTTGGGTGTAAATGCACTGTGTTGTGGTGTAGAGGTGTGGTATTTGTACCTTTTGACACTTTACATCTGAAATCAGCATGGTATTTTTTGGTATCGGGTTGCCATCCCTCTTGGTGCTTAATCTTTTGGCCAGACTAGTAAAGTAAAGTACCCCATCACGCCAAGTGGCGTATAGGGAATATGGTGTTAGTGACCATAAATTTTACAGACCCTTGGCACATGATTTTTGGGATAATGTGGCCGGTATTACGCCTGTGTTCAGTGGTTAGTGAACTGGACTACAAAGGACAAGGGGTAGGGTTCGTTCCCAACCGACGGCTTCCAGGTTCACCCAGAAAAAAAATCCGGTACTCATTAAAGGCTGGGTGAACCGGATGCCGTTGGTTGAGTTCTAACACGATCACTTGTCCTTTGTAGTCCAGTTCACTAACCACTGAGCTATCGTGGCTCCCAAATGGCCAGACTAGGCTGGCTAGTTAATCTGTTATTACAGCTACTGTGAGAAGGTAATTTTCATTCTCCATACTCATTCTGTTGCATACTGTAATATGATGATATCCACTGTATTTCAACTCTGAAAATTATGGTACAGCTGTAATTACCACAGTTATAAGATTTACATCTGCCACATTTTTTCTGCCACTTGTTTCACATGTAATCTATCTATTGACCTTTCAAGCCGTAGCCAGCCCATAGGACATAGACCAAGATACTCCTTCTCTTATCCAAATTTTTGTTCTAGCAGTTTTCAATTCTTTTAAAGATATTTTATCAAATCTCGCCATTTGTCTTTGTTCTGTGCAAGCAGCTCTATCTCATTGAGGGAGCCAATTCCTACTGCTCTTGCCTCCCTCATCAATGTTCTTCTCAGTGTCTCTCTCTGGGTATTCCTCTTTTTCTCTTACTTGTTGTTTCCCACATGACCGCTTGCTTTGCTATTCGGTTATTTTCTCTCCTCATTTAATGTCCAACATAAGACCACCGTCTACTAAATTACACATTCTGTATCAGGTCTATGTTTCACTAACAAAATCGTTTTTACGACAGCGGCTTGTTAAACTTATGATCAATGGTTCTATACCAAGCCAGAGAAAAATAATTTCTCCATCTTGGATACAACCGGAAACGATTGTATTTTGTGAATATTGTGTATATTCACATGTAATACCAAGATGTATATAAATACACCATCACAGCGGACCAAAAATAAAAATAAAAAGTAATAGTATAGGTGTGTGTTGTAATCTCACTTAACAAAATAATTCATCTCATTTGGAAAAACTTTCTCTATGGCATTTGTTCATGGATTTGGGGAGGGTGTGTGTTTCTATAGAACTGGAGAATAAAGGCCACGTGTTCAGTGCAGTTGCTACAAGATGTTCGGGTCAGTTTTTATTTCATCCCATATATAAACTTTCAACTCCACATTGATTTGAACTCATGTTCTGATATGGATATGACAAGTTCAGCCACCTGTACTGGAAAGCTTTATAAAATGCTAAATATTGAAAATATAGTGGGTGGGTGGGGGGCAGGGCACCACCACTAAGATGTCTGTCAGCACCAGGACTGAACATGGTTAGTAACTCATAGCTAACTTATTGTGTCAGGATCAGTAAACCAGAACTATCAAGATACATCTACACCTCCTAGTGGTGCCTCTTGTAACAGACTGATCAAATGAGTAGGCATTAGAAGGGAAGGAAACTCATTACAAAATACCATACTAAATTGGATGTGTTAGACAAAAGGTGTAAATATCATAGCTTATTGTAAACCACAGTTCATCCACTTAATGTTATTTTTTACAGTGGACGGCGAAAAGGAGTATTGAGTTATTTGCGGGTCATCATCATTGCACTGCGAACATGTCCATAGGTGCTCAGATCCCCTCCTCAGCAACTCCCACAGTGTCCAGTTCTATGTTGGTTGATAAGTCTTCTTACAGGGCCAATAAGTTTCTCATTTCTGGCTGTGCCCATCTTAACTCCCATTTCTATCTAAAAAGGAGTAATTGTTGGGTAAACATAGCAGAAGTAGAAGATAACATATAAGCAAATTTGTTTACAACTTCTAAGCAGAGATATAAGCAAATAAACTAAGAGTAATAAATTTAATTTTACAATTATAATAATGAATATAACAGAACAGAAAGGAGATATATATAAAAAAAACTTATACTGGCACCCATTGGCTCCCAATTAAACTAAGGGAACAGATAAGCATGAAAATATACAACAACACAAGTTAAAAAGCTGTATACCATAGCAATATATCTATAATTCTTCACCACGCGGCTGATATTTCGTAGTTCCTCTTCCATATTTGATGCCCAAACATCACGGATCCCATGATCCTCAAGTACTGCCGGCATTTTAAATGATGATTAATCAAATCAGCAGTTATCCTGTTCATTGAAGAATTCATATATTAATCATATTATGCATGAAAAAAATATGGCACATTTTCACAAAAGCAAAATATTACAAATGTATGGTTTTTTAAAATGAAATAATTACAACATCATCATCATCATGCGCCATACCGGTTGGCGTAGGTGATCATGTCCTTCCACAATCTTCTATCCACGGTGCATCGTATAAGTTCTGTTGTTAACTGTTTTCCATGCCATGAAACCAAGCTATCCAGTATTTTCTCTCTTTGTTGTCGGCAGTCTCTCTTTCCTTTTATTTTGCCAGTTATAACCAAGTATTCCAACTTTCCTCTTCTATGATGTGCCCAAAAAATGTTCATTGTTTCTTTCTGATGTTTTTTAGGAGCTGCCATTTTGTGAGCTGTCTAGGGAACTTTCAACATTCTTCTGAGAAATACCATCTCTGTGGCCTCTAATCGTCTTTTCATTTAATTACAACATAATTGCTGAAAAAGTATGAATTCTAAAATATATTTAGAATGAATGTCAGATGTGGTCTTTCTAGTCAAAGCTGATGGTTGGAAGGAGGCTGATGTAAATGGAAATTGGTAGCTGTCAATGGAAATAGGCTGCTGTCAATGGATAGAGCTTGTTGTCAATCTCCAGCAGCAGCTGTTGATATTATCATCCTTGTAATTGTGAAGGATACCCATCATGCTTGTGATAACATACAAGGTCTTTGTTTATATTGCTAGGAACCACCATGCCAATTGTTCATTCACAAAACTGTTCAATGCAGCATATGAATTTGGTACCTTTTTTTATTATCAGTATCATCCATAACTTTACATGCTAAACTCTATCAAACACATTCTTTAAGTTCATTAAAAACACACAAAAATTATAATTCTTCTTGATTCTGGCTATATTTCTAATAATGCCCATATGAATTTAATATCAGTTCTATAGATCTGAAAACCTGCAGATTCTACGGTGATTTACAATGTTTATTAATGAAGCTTGGGGGGGGGGGGGGGGGCGTCTCGGTAGCCTAGTTGGGAAAACCACCCGACTGGACAACCCGTGTTCGATTCCCGCTGGGAGCAGTGTGAATTGTACTCGTGTTTGGGAAAAAAAAATAAATACCCCCATGGTCGACCCAGCCATTGGCAGAAATGGGTACCAGGATATTACCCTGGAAAGGTGAGGAATGTCGCTTCGCATCTGAGTTTCGATGCTTGAGGTGACACTATACAGAAATCTCCTAACATTTCTGGATAGGCGGCCGAGCACATATGGGTGTAAACTCGCGTGCTAAGATGCTGGTTCAAGTCTTGTACTTTACCTTTACCTTTATTTATGAAGCTTGTTAAAAATTACTTTAACACACTTCATACCAGGAGCAGCAAAACACAGCTCTAGTAACCATACAAGAAACCCAGGAGCAGTATTTAGTGGCTTTTAATTTATTGATGTTTCCACAATTATTTCCACTAAAACCTTGAAATTCTCTTATTCAACCTCTTTTCTGACTACCTGAGTATACTGTCTGAACAAATCATGTTTCTGAGATCAATTTTCGTTAATTTTCTCAGTATTATATCAATTTTTTTTTTTCCATTGCAACAATCGGACATGCTTATAGTATTAAGCATGATTTTGCTAGCAGTTTTGTATGGTAACGGCAAAAAGATCAATGACTTAATAAATGGGCTGGGTAATCCACCTGACTTTCAAATCTTGTTACATTAATGGTTTACTGAGGTTGTTAATGTTACTTATGTTTCATGTACCTGTTGTTTGAATTCACATTTTATTTGTGAATAACCAAAATAAATTCCACTGTCAGCTCAAATGCAGATTGAATTTGTGAGTTCTTCTTTTAACTTAATGCTTGCATTTCATTATAATTTTATGTTATTGTTTATAACTTGTCTTATGTTAATTGCAAATAGACATCATCTATGAATTTTCCATAAAAAGCTGCAACATAAATGTGTTCAACTAAATAGATTGGGGAAAATTTTTAAACACATATTTTTTGTCTGTTTAACATTGTGTGAGTGATTTAACTAGACTTACACCTTGAAGTTCCTTGTGAAGCAAATCAAAGAGCTACAACAACACTCTGCCAATAGACCGAGTTCTATGCTATCTTCTCAAACTGAGCCCACTTCCATCCTGCTGCTTTTTTTGTTGCTCCTGACTCAGCCTCCTCAAAATCTGCTTGAGATTTCCAACTTTCCCAGTTCCTTGTAGATTCTGATACATTGACTGTCTTGCAATATTGTTTCGTGGTCATTGCACCAAGTGACCAATCCGTCCCCATTTTGTTTTCTTCAATCTCCATTTCTACTGGTATCAGGACAGTTCTTTTTCCAAGGTTTTCATTTTTAATTTAATTTGGCTAGCCAATAAATATTAGGGGCCTGTCGGAAACATCTATTTACAAACAATTGGAGTCTATTAATTTGCTATTAGTTTTTGTTTCTTCATTTTCTGAATCACAGAGTAAACTGCCTTGATATTTGTGTTGAAGATCCTGATTTTGTTCAACAGAGGATTGCACACTTAGGTTGAAGAGTGTCATTGGCAGTTCAGGCTTTGTTAATTATGCTTATATCAATATCTTGTCTTTGTTGCTTTCACTGTCTATTCTTTGCACATACATTCTTATCTACTCGCTAAATAATATCAATATTATACCTAAATATTTAATAAAATAAATACTAACTACTTACTTAAAGGTAAAGTACGAGACTTGAACCGGCATCATAGCACGCGAGTTTACACCCATATGTGCTCGGCCGCCTATCCAGAAAATGTTCAGAAATTTCTGGATAGCGTCGCCTCAAGCATTGAAACTCAGATGTGAGGCAACATTCCTCACCTTCCCAGGGTAATACCCTGGTACCCATTTCTGCCAACGGCTGGGTCGACAGTGGGGGTATTTTTTTTTTCAACCACAAGTACAATTCACACTGCTCCCAGTGGGAATCGAACACGGGTTGTCCGAACGTTGGTAGCCCAGTCGGGTAGTTTTCCCAACTGGCAACTCGACTACTGAGGCTCCCCCTATGCACCTCCTAAATAAATAATAGGTGACCTTTCTCAACTTTCTGCATAGCTAGTAACTTATAATAAAATATATTTTATATATTATTCAAAATTAAATACAGTATTTGCGTATTAGTAGTAGTAGTACTACTACTTGTAGTATAATCATTTTTATAGTTACAATTATTGTATATTTATATTTAATAATTATTTTACTTACTTTTACTTTGAATTCACTTTTCTACTTTCTTTTCAAGACCGCTCGCTTGAGTTTTCCTAGAACTAGTAGAAGAATCTAGTCTGAGTTTAGTCTTTGACTTTAGTAGTCTATTTAGAGTTTAGTTTAGCTAACTTAACAGCTGAGTTTGTTAAGTTAAAGTTAGTTTTAAAGTTAGGCTGGTTCGGTTAGAAAGAGTGTTACTAAATTACTAACTTGCAAGCGCCAGCCCAAAATCAAAAAAAGTTAAAATTAAAAGGCAAGTGGCGCCACTCACACACGTTAATAAAGATAATGAAAATTATAACATCTTTAATAAATTAATCAATCTAACCTATAACACTCTTTTTTAAATATTTTTTTCAAGTAATGCCCACACATTAATTAATAACTTTCGTTAAAAAAGAACACATACAATTTGGATCTACCATCTTGTCTTCCATTCTACTTTTCAGCAACAGGAACTCTCTAATAGGGAAGTATAAAAAGTTGGCACAAATGGGGAAAGGTTTATGTAAATTTATAAACAAATAAGAAGACTCACGAGTAATTTGAAAATGCAAGGTTGAAAACATAAAGATGTGCAGCAGTGTGTAATATGATCACCATACGATTAAGACATCCCCCACCTCTAATCGAACAATTGCTTTAGGTCTTTAGCTTCTTCACATGATTCCAAAGAAGAGGGGCTAGACATTTTCTGATTCATAACTGATAACTCCCAGGGTCATACATACACCCTATAATGATAATCACAATAACAATGTCATCATCATCAACAATATGGACAGCCTGCATAAAATCATAAAACTTCCTGACCGAATCTACCATTGAATCTTATTGCTGTCTTTGAATTTATTAAAATATAGAGACGTCTAAAAGTGTGTGTAGATTAACAAATAAAAAAAATACTAATGTCCACATCTTCTTACAGTCATTGTCTTACCTACCTTCTACGGCACGCGGTGACGACATACACATCTAGTAAGTTGCTATAGTTCGCTTCAGATTTTTTGCCTCACTTCAAAGAACCACAGCTCAGCAACCATTTGTGCTACAGTGCTGATATTTTGCATGTAACCTACTGAATCTCATAACGTAATAGAAAAAATAAATTCATTGCAAACAAACTGCTGGTTTTTCTTGTGCGCTTGCTTACAGGAGGATAAAAGTATGATTAAACTTGGGCACATTTGAATAAAAATTTAAGAGTATTTACCCCTTCCATATCACTTCAAGAATGATTTAAACATCTTCATTTGGGAATTTCCTTTATATGTGTGGTGGGTAAAGGCACCGGTTTACACTATTGAATTGCAAATGTCAGATTTTTGTCAATATTTGCACATATGTGTAGCAAATTTCTCTTATATTCGGTGCGCAATTCTGGTTTTGCACTTACTGGATTAAAATTGTCAACTTTTTGTATCACGTCATTAGTATAACGTCACCAAAAATACAAAATCAAATTATTTACATAGGCGTGTTTTGTGAGTTGTGCCCTTAACAATGAGTTTAAAGTTGAAATTTGTTACTGAACAAAATATTACAAAGAAATTATATTTATATTTTTGTAGAGAGGCAAAACGAGGGAGTCTATATCACAGCATATCAAATCCTGAAAAGAGAACGATGCACGTGTTAGGTTTAAGTAAACGGTCGTTTCATAGATCAGTGAAAAATGTTCAATGTGAATGTTCAAGGAAAGAAAGAAGTCGAGGAAGAAAACATTTGTTAGACAGTTTTGACAGAGAACTTGTCCGCAGAGAGATTTGTAAAATGTTTGACTTAGGGGAAGAAGTTACCATAAGGAAACTTAAGATTTGGCTTAAAAAGAACACCAGTATTGATGTATCAAAACTACACTATGGAGAAGTGTGCGGAGTTTAGGCTTCACTTTTAGAAAATATTCTTGTGGAAGAAACATCATTTGCGAGAAACCTCATTTAGTAGCTGCAAGAAGCAATATGTACGTGAAGTTAGACAAATGCGTAATGAAGATTATGACATTGTGTACTTGGACGAAACATGGATTAATGCCCACCACACAAATGAAAAAGAATGGCAGTCATTAGATGGGACTATTAAAGGTATGTACCTAGCAGCAAAGGAAAGCGCCTTATAGTGGCACATGCTGGGAGCAAAAATAATGGCCTGGTGGAGAATGCTGAACTTGTTTTTATTGCAAAGTCAACTGATAACCAGGATTATCATTCAGAGATGAACAGTCATATGTTCAGAGATTGGATTAAAGACACTCTTTTGCCTTTATTAGATCGACCATCTTGTTTGATCATGGATAATGCATCTTACCATAACAAAGTGGCACAAGAAGATAAAGTTCCAACATCATCAAGCACTAAAGCTGAAATAAAGACATGGCTGACAAGGGAACAAATACCATTTAACGATATGTATCTCAAGCCTGAATTACTTTCACTTGTAAAACAGATACAACGGCCAAAGATATTTCAATAGATAAATTAATTGAAGAAACATGGTCATAGATGTTTGAGGCTGCCTCCATATCACTCACACCTAAATCCTATTGAATTAGTTTGGGCAAAGATCAAAGGGCAAGTAGCATCCGAAAATAAAACTTTCAAATTATCTGATGTTAAAGAGCTTACCAATGTTGCTATTTCAAACATAGACAAGATTATTGGGCTAGTTGTGAAGACCATGTTATGGTTGAGGAAGATAAGTATTGGAGAAACGATGGTCTGTGGGTTATTCAACCAAAAATGGTAATACGTCTATTAGATTCGGCAGATTCTGAATAAAACTCATTTGTTTTGAACTTACTGAAGTGACTTTGTGGAGTTGGAAACTCTGGATACGGACCACTTCAGGAACTGTTTTTTTAGTGAGTTGACGATGTATTCTGTGTTCTTAAAATAAATAATTTCTATTCGGTGAATGTTCGGCCTATTTTGATTTGATTCAATATTAGTTGTATAATTAAAAGAGCCCAATCCAAATGGGTAGTAGCATGTTGTGAAAAAGTGCAATTGTGGCGGTTTATTCCCCTATACACCTTCAGCATGACAGGAACACTTACTTACTTACTCTCTTATTATAAAGTAATAATGTCCCTTATATAAAAATAAAAGTTACGCCTTTTCCTCTAAAAAGTGTAAAAGATCTTCATTTACGTACATTCTGTTTTTTGTGTCAAAATAAATACAAACATGAAGGAGATCAAAGGTGAGGAAACGGTAACACATACGATAATTTAAATGATAAATTCGTTACGTCATTGAAAATCTAAGGTCGCATGCAAAAAATCATGGTATTCTATCAGACGGTTTTCGAGATATTACTGGAATTAGGGAGGCAAACAATCTGAAACAAACTATATATAGTCACAATTGTGCTGTATTTTCAGATTTCGCTTATAAACTCGGCGTCCAAGTCTTCTACTTTCCAACTTCCTGTGCATAATTCTTCAACAAACACGTTCCAATGCGTTCTTTTTGGTGCTATTCTCTTAAGATTGTCCCGTGTCCTTACCCATGTTCTTCTTACCTGTCCCTCCAAGTATATATATATATATTTTTTTTTTTTAAAAGAAATCTTTATTGTATCTTTAAATTTCATATTACAGTGCATGATAACATTTTTTCGTGAAAAACACAATGGAATAGCATCTCTCACATTCCATCCATAACATTTCAAAGAAGAAAGAACATTTAATATTTATCTCTTTCGTTCGCATACTTTCTTGCTTAACAGTTACAAAAAATAATGTACATTTTTTTTTGTTGATATCTTTCGTTCGCATACGTTCATTCACAACAGTTAACTTGTTTATGTTAAGATGGCCATTGTTCTTCGGTTTAAAATGTGTAGAAAAAGATGGGAATTAAAATGTTTACATTCGTACATAGCCTCATTCCTGCAGGTCCATATTATATGTCTGTATTCTGATAGTAGTATAAGTAATTGTGTAAAGAGATATTGTGTTGTTTTTTGGCAGTATGTTGAGCATAATAGATCTGTATGTGTCGACTTTTGTGTGGTGTGTGTGTTTTTAGTGTGTGTTGCAGTGCCCTTCTTGCCGTTATGATTGTACTGCACCTATAGAATAGGTGCTCTTCTGTTTCTTTAGTGTTTGTGTGCAGAGGGGGCACCGGGGTCCAGGGTGTCCGTCTTAATCTGTGGGTTGATCTCGATGTAACGGATATCATTTTATATATGATCTGTATGTGACCTCCTTGCTTTGGGGGCAAATTTGGGATTGTGCAGGTTTGAGAAAGTGCTGGTGTAGTCTGTGAGAAAGTACTTTGGCTTTCTTGATTCTGTGATGTAGTGGAGGTGCCTGTTGTTTAATTAGGTGTTTGTAGATGTTGTTTGTCCCTTGGTCCGGCCTATACCCATAATAAAAACTGCCATGCCTGTAGGCATGTTTTTTACTATATGGGTGTGGTGCCAAAATGGTGAGGCAATAAATTGTTAAGTTTTCGGAATCTGGTTAATCTCAAACCCATGTAGTAGTGTGCAACAGTGTGGTTGTCTGGTTGTTTGATGATGCGACTTATGTGATTTATTCTGAGAGCTTTTATTTTTGTGTGTATGTCCTGTATGTTTCACTTTACAGCGAATATATTATGAGATCAATAGTAGACAAAAAAGGAATTGAAGTCAACGGTCACAACATAAATAATTTGCGATATGCGGATGACACAGTCTTAATAGCAGAGACAGAGAACGAACTACAAGAAATGATAGACATAATAGTAGAAAAAAAGCAACAAGAAAGGTCTCAGTCTGAATAGTAGAAAACAGAAGTAATGGTTATATCGAAGAAACAATCATCACCATCATGCAGCATAAAATAAACAAGACAAATCTGAAACAAGTACAACGTTCAAATAATTGGGCACAATAATTACATCAGATGGGAGATGCACCACAGAAATAAAAAGCAGAATAGCTCAGGCCAAAATAACATTTCAGAAAATGAAAAATATCTTATGCAACAAATCCATGTCAATAAAAATGAGAAAGAGAGTTCATCGGTGCTGTATAGAACCAATTCTGACCTATGGAAGCGAATCATGGACAGTAGACAAACAAATGAAAAGACGATTAGAGGCTACAGAGATGGGATTTCTCAGAAGAATGTTGAAAGTTCCCTGGACAGATAAAAAGACCAATGAGGAAGTTCTCAAAGAGGCCAACACAAAAAGGGAGCTCTTAAAAAACATCAGAAAGAAGCAATCAACATTCTTCGGGCACATCATGAGAAGAGGAAAGTTGGAATACTTGGTTACAACTGGCAAAATAAAAAGAAAAGAGAGATCGCGGACGACAAAGAGAGAAAACACTGGATAGCTTGGTTTCATGGCATGGAAAACAGTCAACAACAGAACTGATACGATGCACTGTAGATAGAAGATTTTGGAGGGACATGATCGCCTACGCCAACCGGCAGGGTACGTGATGATGATGATGTCCTGTAGTGAGATCCCTCCCTGTCTTTTGTGCTGTATCAGTGTTTTTGTTTGTTTGTTTTATGCTGTGTATTGTGTGGCCAAATACAAAGGTTCTTATCAGTTTGTTTATCTCTTTGATTGTTGATTGCGGTGGGCGAAAACTGTGGCTGTGTAAATCAATTTGGGGATGATGTATGTGTTTACTATGATGCTCCGGCCAAAAGTTGTTTATGTTTTGTATTTGTATCTCTGTAGCATGTCTGTTGTCTTTGTGACTAGGTTCTGCCATGTTGATTTGTGTGTTATATTTAGGTTGCATGGATATGTTATCCCGTACAGTTTTAAGTTGGTGACCGGTGTTAGAGCTGAGGGAAAGACCTCTTTGTTCGTCTACCTGCCTATACCCATAATAAAAGATTTATGTATGTTTATTTGTGCCCCGCTGCCCTGTCCAAACGTTGTGAATGTGCTGAGGATGTTGTCTATTGATCTAGTGGTTGATGAAAAGAAAACAGTGTCATCAGCTTAGACTAACAGCTTCTGTTCTCCTTTCCCTGGTATGAGTGTGCCTGCTATGGAGTTGTTTTGTCTAATGCTTTCTAAGAGTGGCTCTATAGTCAGTACGTAAAGTAAAGGGGATAGAGAGCACCCTTGTCTGACTGATCTTGTTAACCTGAAAGCCTCTGTAAGACTGTTCACTAGGATCCTGCTCTCAGGTCTAGCATAAAGAATGTGAATCCACTGTCTGAAAATGTTCTCCTATGTTACAATTGAGCAAAGTCTTGTGGAGGTATGAATGGGCTACTCTGTCAAAAGGCTTATTCTTGGTCAAGAGATAAGATAGAGGAGTGACTGTCTTTCTCGTGTGTGTAAGTGATAATGTCTCTTATAAAGTGTGTATGCTGGTGAATGTTTCTGCCCTGAACACTACATTGTTGATCTGTATGGATGAGAGACGTCATGAAAGGTTTGAGTTTATTTGTCAATGTCTTTGTTAGTAACTTGTAGTCTGTGTTGAGAAGTGAAATGGGTCTGTAGTTTCTTAGAAATGTTTGTCTGTGTTGTCTTGGGGAGCAGTGATATGTAGGGCATGTTTAGACTTGGCGGTAACTGTTTCTTTGTGAATGAGTTTGTGTACATTTTGAGGAGAAGAGGACCTAGGATAGGAAAGAAGTGTTGGTAAAATTCTACTGTGAGGCCATCAGGCCCTGGTGATTTGTTCTTTTGCATTGCTTGTACTGCACTTGTTATGTCTGCTAGTGTGAGTTCTGCATCGAGCTTCCCCTTTTCTGAGTCTGTTAGTTTTTTTTGTATATTGCATGAATTTGTCTTGTATGTGTGGTTGTGTGTTACTTTCTGTATATAAGTTCTGGTAGTAGGTTTCAAATGCCTTGGTTATATTGGGGTGTCTGTTGCCTTCTGAGTCTACTATTTTCCTTATTTGTCTGTTGCGTTGTATATTCTGTTCTATTCCTAAGTATTGCTTGCTTGGAGTTTCTTGAGGGATTGTCTTAACCCTGTACGCAGTAACGCTCCTTGAAATCTATGATGTATGTACTGTAGCAGTTCCTCCTCTAGTGTCAAGATGTTGGTGTATGTTTGTCTATTTGTTTTGCTAGATGGATGGCCTCTTCTAACGTTTTCTCGTGCCTCTGTCTGACCTTGTTTATCTGTCATGACAGAATTTGTGTTCGTTCTCTTATCGTGTCCTTCAGGAGTTCCAGTGCACCTGTGCGTCATCTATGTCTTTGTGGTCGGTGTACAAGTGGATATGTTTTGTTCTGTAGTAAAGTGTTGTTGAACTTCCACACTGGGTAACTTTCTGGACTGAGTATTTGGGTGTGTACCGTTAATGGTTGCAATGACTGCTTTGTGGTCTGTAAACTGGAGCGTGTCTGCAATGTGTCTAGTGTGTGTGATGTGGTGGTTTGCTGGTGCGTATATCCTATCTAGTCGTGCTGCCCTGTTGTGACCAATGTTTCTGTGTGTGAAATCTCTAATCTGTGGATGTGTGTGTCTATATGCATCTGTCAGGCTGTGGGTGTTAATTATGGTCTGTAAGAGATTCAGTTGATTATTGTCGTTTTTATTGATGTATTTAATCTGAGCCTTAACCTCACCTCCAACAACATCCATGTCTGTAAGGACGAAGTTAAAATCTCCACCTAATATTATGTTTGTCCCCATATATATAAGGTCGTTAGAGTGGTCTCCAGTCTTTCGTAGAACATGGGTTGATGTGTGTAGTTTACTGGTGCATGTATGCAGACAATAGTATATGTGTGTTTGTCATAGTTTCTCACTTGCACTATAGCCATCTTGCCGTTGCTGTCTCTTGTCTTTTTTTCACAATGGTCCATCTGTCTGATGTTTGTAATATTGCTACTCATGATCCTATGTTGTGTATGGCTAGACTAAAACAGAAGTGTTATATGCCTATATTTGTTGTACATGAAAGTCTGTATTTATGTTGGTTTCTTGTATTAATAGAAAGTCTGGTTTGTACTTTCGTGCCAGTTGGATGATATGTTGTGTTTTGGACCTGAGGCCTCTAATATTTAACGATAAAATAGCAATGTCCGCAATGATACAAATTCTATTCAAAGGAGCTTAAATTTATAAATAAACAAACAATTGAGAAATTTTCTAAAAAATCAACAATCAGTAATTATTGAGCTCTGATATTTTTGATCTTTTACTTTTTTTTGGTGTTGTTTTGATTTTCCAAACAGAGTTCTCCTCGTCGTCTGAGTCAATGACTAATTGTCCCGGTGTTGCTGGGGCCTTTGACATATCATTGGTGTCATCTTCAGAGTCTATGTGTACTTGATGGTCTGGCGACTCTGTGGCTCTGAGTCAATGACTAATTGTCCCGGTGTTGCTGGGGCCTTTGACATATCATTGGTGTCATCTTCAAAGTCTATGTGTACTTGATGGTCTGGCGACTCTGTGGCTCTGCGTTTCCTTCCGGCTAGGACTTCTGCGAATGTCTCCATTTTAGTGTTTTCTGTCTGTTCTTGTGTCTCTACTCGAACTGCTGCCTGCGTGGATCCTCGGGGGTCTCCATGTGTGCTGTTTCTGGTGTAGTTCCACTGGAAGATGTAGTTCTACTGGCGTGTGTTTCTGTAGCAGCTTGTTGTTCTGTTATTGTTTGTGTTCAGATTGTTTGCTTCCGCGTTGGGCACTGGCGTTCCCAGTGTGTGTCTAGGCCACAGTGCGAGCACTGTGTTCGTCTTCCTGAAAGGGTAATCCAGACCTCATGGGATCTGGGATTCCTCCCTTTTATCTGGATTTTGACGTAGTGCGGCACAATCTTGTCCTTGGTAGGTTTGTATTTAAATTGCCACGTGCGGCTGTCTGCATCGACCTGTCTAATCTCCGCTCTCTCGTCACCCGTAATAAATCCAACGAAGGCTTCCAGGCTTTTCCTCGGCAGCGTTGGTGGCACTCATTGAACCTTCCCACTATTCTTTCTAACTCCACGTGCTGGATACTTATTTGAATTTTCGGTGTCTTCAGTGTTATTTCCAGTTGGCTGAGTCTTTGTAAGTGGGCCACGTGGCCTGCTGATTTCAGTGTGAAGAACCAATTCCGTGGGTTTTCGAACCTATAAACACATTTGTGCCGACACCAACAGGCCCGACAATGATGCTTAAGACACTTGAGTAATTCATTTTGAGGGCATCTGGCCCCGTTATATTAACGGATAGAGTTCCTTTCTTTTGGATTTCTCCACCTTCCAATTCGCTGTCGCTGATCTCGAACATAGGAATTGAGATGGCCATTCTGATGATCTCTTATGGTTTACATTTGTTATAAATATTTGGGATGGCCATTCTGATGATCTCTTATGGTTTACATTTGTTATAAATATTTGGGATGGCCATTCTGATGATCTCTTATGGTTTACATTTGTTATAAATATTTGGGATGGCCATTCTGATGATCTCTTATGGTTTACATTTGTTATAAATATTTGGGATGCCATTCTGATGATCTCTTATGGTTTACATTTGTTATAAATATTTGGGATGGCCATTCTGATGATCTCTTATGGTTTACATTTGTTATAAATATTTGGGATGGCCATTCTGATGATCTCTTATGTTTACATTTGTTATAAATATTTGGGATGGCCATTCTGATGATCTCTTATGGTTTACATTTGTTATAAATATTTGGGATGGCCATTCTGATGATCTCTTATGGTTTACATTTTGTATAAATATTTGGGATGGCCATTCTGATGATCTCTTATGGTTTACATTTGTTATAAATATTTGGGATGGCCATTCTGATGATCTCTTATGGTTTATATTTGTTATAAATATTTGGGATGGCCATTCTGATGATCTCTTATGGTTTATATTTGTTATAAATATTTGGGATAGCCATTCTGATTATCTTATGGTTTACATTTGTTATAAATATTTGGTATGGCCATTCTGATCATCTCTTATGGTTTATATTTGTTATAAATATTTGGGATGGCCATTCTGATGATCTCTTATGGTTTACATTTGTTATAAATATTTGGGATGGCCATTCTGATGATCTCTTATGGTTTATATTTGTTATAAATATGTGATCTGTACGATGAGAGCTAAATCGAGCATAGGTCTTCAAAAAACACTTTCCAAGTTGTTCTGTTTCTTGCCATTCTTTTAAGATTATTCCATGTCTTCCCCATCATTATCGTCTCTGCTTCTGTCTGCCTTCTCCAAGAATTTCTTGGTCTCCCTCTTTGTCTTTTCCCCTGGGGATTCCAAAAAATGGCCTGTTGTGTAATACTCTCAGTTGGTTTACGCAGTGTGTCCTGTCCAGCGCCATCGTCTTCGCTGTATCTCTTCATCCACTGATATTTGACTGGTACATTTCCATAATTCTGTCTTAGTGAATATGCTCCTCTTGCTTGTGATATCCTTATTTTGGTATCATTTTCTGTTCCTCCCTCTTTATCTATATTCATCATCATCGGGTGAAATCTCCGCAGCGAAGGTTGGCTACCATGGAGCGCCATTCCACTCTGTTTCTTGCTTTGATGGTGCAGGCTGTCATAGATTGGCTTGTCCACCTTTTGATGTTACTCGTCCATATTAGTCTTGGTCTGCCTCTGCCTCTTTTACCCTTGTATTTTCCCTTCCAATATTATTTTTTACTAGCCTGTTGTGTCTTTTAACATGACCCAAAAATTTCATTTGTCTTGCTCTAATTGTGTTTAGTAGTTCTCTTTTCATTTTTATTTGTTTTAAAACTTCCTCGTTTGTTTTGTTTTCTTTTCTTTCCATCCAATTCTACCTATTCTTCTATAAATCCACATTTCAAAGGCTTCAATTTTCTGTTCTGTTTTCTGGTCTAATGTCCATGTTTCTGCACCATACAAGAATATTGAGAAGATGTAACATTTTGCTATTCTTAGTTTTAGCCCTGGTGTTACAATGTATTTGTTTTGAATTTAGTATATTTTTCATGGCATTGAAATTACTTTTTGCCATACCTATTCTTTTATTTATTTCAGTTGTACATTTTCCATCACTGGTTATAGTATGTCCCAGGTAGTTATAGTTCTGAACTGTCTCTAGATATATTCCTTCCACTTTGGTATTTAATTGTAGGTCTTGAGAATTTATCTACATTACTGCCCAGATATATGTAAGATTGTACGTCTAGTAGAGGTATTTCTCCGAATTTTATTTGGTTATTGCCAACTGCATTAATTGTCATAATTTTGGTCTTATCTCTATTAATTTTCAGTCCTAACTGTTGTGATCTATAATCACGTATGCTCATTTTATCCTGCATCGGTTGATGGCTGTGTGATAGAAGAGCTATGTCATCAGTAAAGCCTAAATCATTAAGTTGCTTGGTCAGTGACCACTGGATTCCATTTCTGTTGTTTTGACTTATTCTCATAATCCAATCTATGACCAGTAGAAAGAGAAATGGAGACAGAAGGCATCCCTGCCTTACTCCTGTTCTTATTTCAAATGCTACTGTAAGCTACCCTTCATGCACTACACTACATTTCATTCCTTAATACATTGTTTTTATCAGGTTAATAAACTTTATGGGGATTCCGTAATGACTCAGCAACTTCCAAAGCATTCCTCTGTCTAAACTATCAAATGCCTTTTCGTAATCTATGAATCCAATATAAAGTGGGGTCTGTGGTTCTAAACTTTGATCAACTATTATACGTAGAGTATGGACCACACCACCTCCTGGAAAAGAAACTATACGGGGCAACCGAATCACTTAAACAGACATCTGCCTTGGTGAGAGAGTCCGGAATCCTACTCTGAAAGAGTCATGATCGCAGAAGAAGAAGAATACGTAGAGTAATTATTTGATCAGCATATGATCTGTTCTTCCTAAAACCTGCTTATTCATCTCTCAAATGTTTCTCTATAGCCTCTTTTAGTCTCTCCAGAATGATTCTGCCTAATATTTTTCCTGGCACTGATAGTAGCATAATTCCCCTATAATTTATGCACTCCTGTAAACTTCCTTTCTTTGGTAGTTTGATCATATAACCTTCTTTCCAGTCTTTAGGTATTTCTTCCCTCTCCCAAATTTTATCTAATAGCTTATGTAACGTCTTGGTAGAGGTGTTAATAACTGCATTGATGGCTTCCAATGGAATTTCGTCTGGTCCTGTGGCTTTACCATTTTTTAATAGCTTGATGGCTTTTATTATTTCTTCGTTGCTTGGTTTTCCACAGTTAACGTGTAACTCGTCTTCTGCTGGTAGTATATCTGGAGGATTATTTGAGCCGGGTCTGTTCAAAAGTTCTTCAAAGTGCTCTTTCCATCTCTCCATTTGTTCCCTTATATTACTTAGCAGATTTCCTTTCTTATCTTTAATAAAGGCATTAATCTGTTTGTATTTTCCACTTAATTTTTTGTGCTGTTGTACAGTTCTTTCATATTCCCTTTATTTGTTGCTTTCTCTGCCTCTTTAACTAGTTCATCTATTATATAATATATAATATTATATTTCCTCTTATCCCTTTTAATGCATCTTCTCACTTCTTTGTTCACCTCTGTGTAAGCTTCATGTGTCTTGGCTTTATTACTTCTCGTTCTGCTTTTATTTATGCCTGCTTTCTTGTTTTTTCTTTCTTTAATTTTATCCAGGGTCTCTGCTGTCACCCATGCCTTATTCTGGCGTTCTCTTTTTCCCAGCGTTTCTTCGCATGTCTCTTTCCATATATCCTTTACCTGTTTCCAATGATCTTCTATATTTATTGTATTTTCTAGTTGTTGGAGGACTTGGTATTTGTTTGATATTGTGACTGCGAATTTATCTTTAATTCCTTGTTCTTTAAGAAACCCTACATTGAAATACTTTCTACCCTTATTCGTTGCAGTATATCTTTTTAGTTTTAGTTTAAGTTTGGGTATCAGAAGCTAATTTCCAATATTAGGAAGAATCAATAATTTTTTTGGCCATGTAATGAGAAGAGAACAACTGGAACATATTGTAACAACTGGGAAAATTGAGGGAAGATGAGATAGAGGAAAGCAAAGAGAAAAAATACCAGACAGCTTAAGAGAATGGCTGGCAGAAGGCCAACAACAGAAATGATAAATAACTGTCGAGATCGAAAATTGTGGAGAGACATGATCACCTACGCCGCAGGCCCGATACTTGATAATGATGATCAGAAGTTGATGATCAGAAGCTACATCTGCCCCTCTATATACTTTTACATCCTGTAAGGATGACTTTAACTTATTATTAATACATATGTGATCAATTTGATTTTCCATTCTATGATCTGGTGACACCCATGTAGCTTTATGTATTCCTTTATTTGGAATATTGTTCCTCCTAGGCTCACTTGATTAAGGGCACAGAAATGCACACATATCTCTCCATTCTCGTTTATATCTCCACGGCCATGTTTTCGCATAATCTCTTCTAAGCCTCTGTTGTCTGATCCTACTTTAGCATTTAGATATCCAATCAGGATTATAATATCATTGGCTCGTCGTTCATCCATCTGAATTTGTAACTGTTTATAGAATTCATCTTTAACTAAATCATCCTTATCATGGTTGGTGCACAGCATTGGATAATGTGTAATTTTATTTCGTTTTTGGTTGTTTTAAATGTTGCTCTCATTAGCCTTGGTCCTACTGCTTCCCATTCTATTAGTGTCTTCTGTGCATTCCTTGATAACATTATAACTACCCCTTCATTATGTTGTGCTCCAGGTTCCTGGTGTCCTGATGATAACATCATCTCTCATGTATTTAGTTTTATTCTTTCCGTTCCTAGCCATCTTGTTTCACACATTCTCAGAATATTTATTTTGTAATTTTTCATTTCTGCTGCTACCTGTGCAGATTTTTCTTGCTCGTTTGGGGTATGTACATTCTAGGTGCCAAGTCTGGAGGATTTCCTGGTAGACAGAAGGTGAGTCGGCAACCCGGACTCCTTACGGCTTTCTCCTGCTTGCGTCATACGTCTCTTAGACAGAGAGTGTTTATCTTTCCTGGATGGCGGATTCACTTTTATTCTTTTCTTTGACTTTTCCATGTTTGTGAAGTTTTTTCGGCTTATTTTTTTACAGTATGGGATAGCTAGCCCCATACTCAACCTTCCTTTCTCGTCTCTTACGAATATGCCTGGTAGGGTACAGGGCCACTATTCTTTACTCCCCATTCGGGCCCCGGCAGCGCACGGGCAAAAAACATGGCTACTGAGTTTAAAATATGGTAAATAATATAATATTAAAGCTCAAAGAAATATTCACGAGATTATCCAGCATTACATGCAGGATAATAATTAAAATAATAAAAGAACTCACCAAAAACCCGTTCTTTAGAATAAAGCTTTTGCAGGTTATCCACATAGATGGCAACTGCAAACAATTCCAGGCGATCCATAGCTTGGTTCTTGACAGCAGAAACACCGACCCAGGAAGTATAAGACTCTGCTGGCAGTCATTCTCATTTTCCACCAGGTTTTACGTCCTCAGGCGAACACATCTGTTGAACAATGTCCCCCGGCATGACCTATTCAAAATTTCCCTCTGTTTTTAACCTGCTACATTTCCAACTCCTTATCTCAATGCATCTCACTGTCCAATGGATGTTGTGTTGGCGCTGACCTGATGAGGCACGTGCTCCACACATTGTTATCCTGTCTTTCATGACGGGAAAGTCAAGGAGGTAATGCATCTGCAAGATATCTTATGCGCATCAAAAAATGATGCGCGTTGTCTCTTTCTGTATCTTTCAGCAATCAGATGATAACAGGGATCGGAACATGCGGTGGCGCAAGCAAAAGACCGTGCAACCAATAGTTTAAGGTTTTCCGAAAACTTTCACGGCAAAATATATTTTTAAAAATATGTAATTGGGGAGGGAGGATTTATGACACAGAGAATCCAAAGCTTTAGGCAATTAGACGAAGAAAAGAACAGCACAAAGAAATTAAGTGGAAAATACAAACAAATCAATGCCCTTATTAAAGATAAGAAAGGAAATCTGCTTAGTAATATAAGGGAACAAATGGAGAGATGGAAAGAGCATTTTGAAGAATTTTTGAACAGACCGGCTCAAATAATCCTCCAGATATACTACCAGCAGAAGACGAGTTACACGTTAACTGTGGAAAACCAAGCAACGAAGAAATAATGAAAGCCATCAAACTATTAAAAAATGGTAAAGCCACAGGAACAGATGAAATTCCTTCGGAAGCCATGAAAGTAGATATTAGGGTTGCCAGATACACCGTTTTTTTTACGGATTTCTCCGTTTTTTTTCACGTAATTCGATGACTCCGTTTTATCTTTGCCCGGAGTCGCTAAAAAACACCGTATTTTAACGCTCACGTAAATATTTTTTTTAACATCGATTAAATAATATATAAATTCGTAGTAAATAATATTAATTAAACCATTCGGCGGTTTGTTTTGTATAATTGTTTCTGGATCATACTTTTAAGTGCGCAAATTGTAGTTCCGCGCTAAAATATGAAGCGATTTAATTTCCTTCCTAGCCCACGACAAGAATCAATTTATTTCCGATCGTCGATGTGTAAACACAGTTTCACCGCTCCATCCAATTGAATCCTCGCATCTACATATTATTAGTAAGTTTATTTTAAAGTTTGTTAACATTATTTTATAATGAGTGACATGGATTTAAAGAAGTCTCCTCCAAAGAAGAAATAAAATTACAACTACAACACAATCAAAGTTACCGTAAAGTGTGGGAAGAATCGTTTTCATGGGTTAAACCAGGACCTAACGAACATCGAACTTTATGTGTGTTATGCAGAAAAGATTTTAGTATTTCTCATGGTGGACAAAGTGACTTAAAACAACATTCAGAATCTAAACGCATAAACTAAAAGAAAAATCTGATGATGTTAGTGTAAACAAACTTTCACATTATTTTGTAAATGTAAACAATACATCAGAACATGATAATGTTGTCGCGAGTGAACTGGCTTTGGTTTATCATGCAGTCAAACATAATCAAAGTTATTCTAGCTTGGACTGTGGAAATAAGCTTGTGACACACATTTTTAAAGATTCTGTGACTGCTTTAAAAGTATCATGTGGGCGCACTAAAGCTGAAATGCTTGTCAAGAATGTTTTAGCACCCAGAAGTGTCAATGATTTTTAGATATTTTAAAGTGTTCGGAACAAGGTGTGAGATTTTTTTTCATTGGCAACAGATGCCTCGAATAAGGGAAACAGGAAGATGTTTCCAGTTTGCCTTCGCTACTTTGACTCAGTGAAAGGAGTGCAGAATAAACTTCTGGATTTTATTGAAAATGCTGATGAAACTGCTTGTGGAGTTAGTCAGCTAGTGCTGCAGAGTTTAGAAAGACATAATCTTGATATAAATCACATTTCATCATAAAGTGCAGACAATGCAAGTGTCAATTTGGAATTATACATTCTGTATTTCAATTACTTTTGAAAAAGAATGAAAATATATTGAAGTCCAATTGTACAAATTACATACTTCATAATGCAATCAAGTATGCTTCAGACAAATTGGATATTGATGTAGAGAGCATAGTCCTCAAAAATTTACAATCATTTCTCAGTTTCAGCAAAAAGAAGAGAGGAACTGAAATCATTTTTTAATTTTGTGGAATTAGAATGGTCTGAAATATTGAGACATGTTCCAACGAGGTGGCTGTCTTTGACTCCAGCTGTCAATAGGCTTCTCCTAAATTGGGGTGGAATCAAAAGTTACTTCCAGAGTATTGATGACTGCCCAAAATTATTGAAATCTGTTTTTCTTATTGATGACCCTGAGCAAGCCATTTTGCCAGAGATTTATTTTCACTTTGTAAACATGTTGGAAACTTGTTGGATGCTGTTAACAAAACATTAGAAAGTTGTGAATTGAGTGTCTTGGGGACATTCAAACAAATGTACATTTGAACGAAAAGCTTAAACAGAGAATAAAAGACAGTTTTTATGGCAGCAATGCAAATGAACTTATTAATGATTTGTCTGTAACACTGCAAAAAAAAAATATCAAGTGATTTAAAAAAAATTCACAATGATGTGCTTCAGTATCTTGACAAAAGTTTTGATGTGACTGCCAATAATCCATATTCATCATTGGCAGCTTTTGCTTTGGATAAAGAAATTCATTTTGAAGATTTTGAAACTGTAGTGTGTATTCTGAAATTGAAAGATCACATATGTGTTGATGCCATGTATGAAGAGTTCTGTGACTTTCAGAGTGTTCTATGTGAAAGTATTAACAAAGATAACAGTGATATCACAAATTGGTTACATTTTTTTTCTGTTGTGCCAGAACATAAAGTGCTAAACATTTCAAAGATTGTTGGATTTTTATTTAGCATACCAGGATCAAATGCCTTTGTTGAGAGGATATTCTCCTTAATGAAAAACAAATGGAATGACACAAGAAATAGGTGTAGCCAAGAACTGATTGAAGCAGAGCTCAGAGTCATGGTAATTTTGACAATTCATGTGCTGATTTTTTTAAATTTGTCAAAACTGATGCAAGTTTATTGAAAGCTGGCAAATCCTCAAGCAAATACAATTAAAATGACTCTAGAAACACTAGGTGAGAGTTTTTTAAATTTAAATAAGAAAATTGTCTTTGCAGAATATGAGCATTGTTTTATTTGTAGTTTCTGTATATAATTTTTCATAAATTTGTTTGAATATAAAGGCGAATTCATTGTCACTACCGGTAACAATATACAAAATCATTTGTTCGTAAATATGTCATTAAAATTGAAGAAAAAAAAAATTCAGCGTAAAAGTACTCCTTTTTTTTTTTTTTTTTAAATCTGGCAAACCTACAGTCTAGAAGAGACAATGTTAGAGAGAGAGAGAGAGAGAGAGAGAAGTATAAAACATACTAGGAAAATATTATGCAGTTGAAATTTCAAAATTGTAGTAGAAAAAGAGAGAGGAGTTGGAGACAGATAATTGCACATATTCATATCATTGGAGAGAGGGAGAGAGGCAGTTTAAAAGTCAAACATTAAGAGACAGAGGAGAGAAGAGAGAAAAATAGATGTGCAGTTATATATATTAAACATTAAGATATAGATAGAAGAAAGAGAATGAGGGATAGGCATTTTAAATTTCTAACATTAATAGATAGAGATTAAAATGTAGGAGTTAAGAGAGTTGAGAGAGTTTATATTTCTAGCATCAAAAGTTAACCTTTTGAAAATCCTTGAATGACCAGAGAGATAATTTAAAATACTAGTATGAAGATAAAAGCAGTTGAAATTCTTAGTATGAAAAGAGATACATTTAAAGTCCTACTATTAAGAAGGGAGCCGCGATAGCTCAGTGGTTAGTGAACTGGACTACCACGGACAAGGGGTAGGGTTCGATCCCAACCGACGGCTTCCGGGTTCACCCAGCCTTAAATGGGTACCGGATTTTTTTCTAGGAAAGTAAAGCAGCACGGGCGTTAATACTGACCACATTACCCAAAAATCATGTGCTGAAGGTCTGTAAAATTTAGGGTCACTAACACCATATTTCCCTATACGCCACTTGGTGTGACGGGGGTACTTTACTTTTACTTTTACTTACTATTAAGAAGAAACAGTTAATAATCCTAATATGAAAATGAAAGCAGCGTAAAATTCTGTTATGATCAAAGCGATAGACAATAAATCTCAAGCATTAAAATAGAGAGACAGTCATTCTTTTTTATTTTTTAATTGAGAATCAAGTTCTGAATAATTTATAATACTTGTAGTAACAAGTGTTATATAGGGTGTTCATAATATCTCTGTGCGGTGACTCGATCAATATATAGAAAAGAAGGGGGAGCAGGGGTCTATGTGAGTACCCAAAAAATAACACTAGGGATATGGAATATATTCTACCTTTTAGCTCCCTGTGGAGAATAGGTCTTCTACTTACACTTTCCAAGTCGTTCTGTTTTTTGCAATTCTTTTAAGATCATTCCATGTCTTCCCCATCATCTTCATCTCTGCTTCGATCTGTCTTCTCCAAGAATTCCTTGGTCTTCCTCTTTGTCTTTTCCCCTGGGGATCCAAAAAAGGGCCTGTTGTGTAATACTCTCAGTTAGCTTCCGTAGTGTGTGTCCTATCCATCGCCATCGTCTTCGCTGTATCTCTTTATCCACTGGTATTTGACCGGTACATTTCCATAATTCCACGTTAGTGACTTTGTCCTGCCATTTCCATCCCTTTATTCTGCGCAAGCATCCATTAATGAAAGTCTGTACCTTCGTGATTGTCAATTTTGTTATTCTCCATGTTTCACAGCCATATAATTGGACCGACTTAACATTTGAGTTGAAAATTTTTATTTTTGTATTTAGCCTAATTCTTTGGATTTCCATATGTTTCCCAGTGCAATGAAAGCACCTCTTGCTTTTGATATTCTTATTATATAGAATATATAGCAACAGGGAAATATTGTCACAATTACGATGCAGCAGTGCAAGCAATAAAGTTGGCAATAGAAAAACTGCTGAACAGTAATCTTAGCCCACAGCCTGTAGAGTTTTTGACAGATGCAAGATCAGTGTTCCAGGCACTGCAATCCCGAAAGTTGCTACATCTGCAAACTTTATTGACTGAACTCTACTAACATCACAGGATTGTCCTGCAGTGGATCCCATCTCACTATGGAATACCAGGAAACTAGAGGGCAGATAGCTTTCAAAAGAAGGTGCAACAGGCACGCAACCAGATGCGCCGGTTACATACAATCATAAGATACAGATAATCAAATGAATCAGAAGTTATCATTATACTCATTAGAACAGGACACAATTGACTCCACAGTCACGTGTCTACAAAATTCAAGATAGGTACCTCAACTACATGTACATGTGGACAGGCGTCCCAGACAGCGGAACGCATATTTCAGAATGCACTGAATATAGTAGACCGAGGAATGTCCACTTATACCACTAATACAGCAATACAGACTAAACTATATGCACCACTGCAAAATGACAAAAGACGGTAACATTTATACAGAAAACGGCATTGCAGTTCTAGACAATACTTCAGGCTTACGATAGATAGATATATAGATCCAGAAGGTTTTCAAAAATAATAAGAGACAAGTCTCAGAATATTTTGATGCCCTGTGATGGATATTTTGAACACATGCTGTAAACACAGCTTCATCGCGTGAACAGCTTCTGTACCTAATACACCCAGCCAGCAGCAGTAGTACCTAGATGAATAACACAAATTTTATATACAATTTCACGTAATTTCAAAAATATGTTCATTGCACCGGACTTTATACACCTTGCTTTCTTATTTAAGACAGAAGTTGACTTTTCTGTGGTTAAAGGAAGATAACTTTACATTTTTGAGAGAAATTAAAAATAATTAATATTTGCAACCACAAATTAAGAAAATGTACATTTCTTTTAATTTGATACTTTAGGATATGCAATTTCTTAAAGAAATTTCCGAAGACCTTGCACATTTTGTGAGAAAATTATTTTCTAGAAAACAATATGCATATGAAAAAAACTATTGACAATTTACAATTACAATATATCGACGTTTAAAGAATTCTTAATTATTAATCTAGCAGGAGTTACTTCCCTTTTAATAAAGCAATACTACTTTTAATTTCTAAAGCATATAAGTTATATTAACATTTTCATCAACAATTCAACGGTAAAACACTTTTTTGCTTTTAGGTTTGATATGTTAGAACGAACCGTGCCTATAAATATTATGCAACATTTAAATATATATTCTTCAAATAATTATTATATTTCATAGCTGATAATCAACTGTTTAAAGTTTCTAAACATTTTTATAGATGACAGGTCCAAAGAAGTTAATTTACAAAAAAAAAAAAAAAAAAAAAAAAAAAAAAATAGATGATGCCGTCTCATCACTTCACTGTACAGACTAGAAGAGACAATGTTAGAGAGAGAGAGAGGTATAAAAAATACTAGGAAAATATTATGCAGTTGAAATTTGAAAATTGTAGTAGAAAAAGAGAGAGGAGTTGGAGACAGACAATTGCACATAATTCATATCATTGGAGAGGGAGAGAGGCAGTTTAAAAGTCAAACATTAAGAGAGAGAGAGAGAGAGAGAGAGAGAGAGAGAGAGAGAGAGAGAAAGAGAGAAAAATAGATGTGCAGTTATATATATTAAACATTAAGATATAGATAGAAGAAAGAGAATGAGAGATAGGCATTTTAAATTTCTAACATTAATAGGTAGAGATTAAAATGTAGGAGTTAAGAGAGTTGAGAGAGTTTATATTTCTAGCATCAAAAGTTAACCTTTTGAAAATCCTTGAATGATCAGAGAGATAATTTAAAATACTAGCATGAAGATAAAAGCAATTGAAATTCTTAGTATGAAAAGAGATCCATTTAAAAGTCCTACTATTAAGAAGGGAGCCGCGATAGCTCAGTGGTTAGTGAACTGGACTACCACGGACAAGGGGTAGGGTTCGATCCCAACCGACGGCTTCCGGGTTCACCCAGCCTTAAATGGGTACCGGATTTTTTTCTAGGAAAGTAAAGCAGCACGGGCGTAATACTGACCACATTACCCCAAAAATCATATGCTGAAGGTCTGTAAAATATAGGGTCACTAACACCATATTTCCCTATACCCCACTTGGTGTGACGGGGGTACTTTACTTTTACTTTTACTTACTATTAAGAAGAAACAGTTAATAATTCTAATATTAAAATGAAAGCAGCGTAAAATCCTGTTATGATCATAGCGATACACAATTAAATTTCAAGCATTAAAATAGAGAGACAGTCATTCTTTTTTATTTTTTAATTGAGAATCAAGTTCTGAATAGTTTATCATACTTGTAGTAAAATGTGTTATATAGGGTGTTCATAATATCTCTGTGCGGTTACTCGATCAATATACAGAAAAGAAAGGGGGAGCAGGGGTCTACATAGAGTACCCAAAAAATAACTAGGGATCTGGAATATATAGCACAGGGAAATATTGTCACATTTACGATGCAGCAGTGCAAGCAATAAAGTTGGCAATAGAAAAACTGCTGAACAGTAATCTTAGCCCACAGCCTGTAGAGTTTTTGACAGATGCAAGATCAGTGTTCCAGGCACTGCAATCCCGAAAGTTGCTACATCTGCAAACTTTATTGACTGAACTCTACAAACATCACAGGATTGTCCTGCAGTGGATCCCATCTCACTATGGAATACCAGGAAACTAGAGAGCAGATCAGCTTTCAAAAGAAGGTGCAACAGGCACACATCCAGATGCGCCGGTTACATACCATCATAAGATACAGATAATCAAATGAATCAGAAGTTATAATTATACTCATTAGAACAGGACACAATTGACTCCACTGTCACGTGTCTACACAATTCAAGATAGGTACCTCAACTACATGTACATGTGGACAGACGTCCCAGACAGCGGAACGCATATTTCAAGAATGCACTGAATATAGTAGACCGAGGAATGTCCACTTATACCATTAATACAGCACTACAGACTAGACTATATGCACCACTGCAAAAATGACAAAAGACGGTAACATTTATACAGAAAACGGCATTGCAGTTCTAGACAATACTTCAGGCTTACGATAGATAGATATATAGATCCAGAAGGTTTTCGAAAATAATAAGAGACAAGTCTCAGAATATTTTGATGCCTGTGATGGATATTTTGAACACATGCTGTAAACACAGCTTCATCGCGTGAGCAGCTTCTGTACCTAATACAACAAAGCCAGCAGCAGTAGTATCTAGATGAATAACACAAATTTTATATACAATTTCACGTAATTTCACAAATATGTTCACTGCACCGGACTTTATACAGACTCGCTTTCTTATTTAAGACAGAAGTTGACTTTTCTGTGTGCAAAGGAAGATAACTTTTAATTTTGAGAGAAATTAAAAATAATTAATATTTGCACTACAAATTAAGAAAATGTACATTTCTTTTAATTTGATACTTTAGGATATGCAATTTCTTAAAGAAATTTTCAAAGACCTTGAAAAATTGTGAGAAAATTATTTTCTAGAAAACAATATGCATATGAATAAAACTTTTGACAATTTACAAATACAATATATCGACGTTTAAAGAATTCTTAATTATTAATCTAGCAGGAGTTACTTCCCTTTTAATAAAGCAATACTACTTTTAATTTCTAAAGCATATAAGTTTATATTAACATTTTCATCAACAATTCAACGGTAAAACACTTTTTTGCATTTAGTTTTGATATGTTAGAACGAACCGTGCCTATGAATATTATGCAACATTTAAATATATATTCTTCAAAGAATTATTATATTTCTTAGCTGATAATCAACTGTTTAAAGTTTCTAAACATTTTTATAGATGACAGGTCCAAAGAAGTTAATTTACAAAAAAAAATAAAAAAAAAAAAAATAGATGATGCCGTCTCATCACTTCACTGTACAGACTAGAAGAGACAATGTTAGAGAGAGAGAGGTATAAAAAATACTAGGAAAATATTATGCAGTTGAAATTTGAAAATTGTAGTAGAAAAAGAGAGAGGAGTTGGAGACAGACAATTGCACATAATTCATATCATTGGAGAGGGAGAGAGGCAGTTTAAAAGTCAAACATTAAGAGAGAGAGAGAGAGAGAGAGAGAGAGAAGAGAGAAAAATAGATGTGCAGTTATATATATTAAACATTAAGATATAGATAGAAGAAAGAGAATGAGAGATAGGCATTTTAAATTTCTAACATTAATAGATAGAGATTAAAATGTAGGAGTTAAGAGAGATGAGAGAGTTTATATTTCTAGCATCAAAAGTTAACCTTTTGAAAATCCTTGAATGACCAGAGAGATAATTTAAAATACTAGCATGAAGATAAAAGCAGTTGAAATTCTTAGTATGAAAAGAGATACATTTAGAAGTCCTACTATTAAGAAGGGAGCCGCGATAGCTCATTGGTTGGTGAACTGGACAAGTCTCAGAATATTTTGATGCCTGTGATGGATATTTTGAACACATGCTGTAAACACAGCTTCATCGCGTGAGCAGCTTCTGTACCTAATACAACAAAGCCAGCAGCAGTAGTACCTAGATGAATAACACAAATTTTATATACAATTTCACGTAATTTCACAAATATGTTCACTGCACCGGACTTTATACAGCCTTGCTTTCTTATTTAAGACAGAAGTTGACTTTTCTGTGTGCAAAGGAAGATAACTTTTAATTTTTGAGAGAAATTAAAAATAATTAATATTTGCACTACAAATTAAGAAAATGTACATTTCTTTTAATTTGATACTTTAGGATATGCAATTTCTTAAAGAAATTTTCAAAGACCTTGAAAAATGTGAGAAAATTATTTTCTAGAAAACAATATGCATATGAATAAAACTTTTGACAATTTACAAATACAATATATCGACGTTTAAAGAATTCTTAATTATTAATCTAGCAGGAGTTACTTCCCTTTTAATAAAGCAATACTACTTTTAATTTCTAAAGCATATAAGTTTATATTAACATTTTCATCAACAATTCAACGGTAAAACACTTTTTTGCATTTAGGTTTGATATGTTAGAACGAATGTCCGGTTAGCGCAATCGATAGGCGGTTGGCTTACCACGGCAACAGCCGGGGTTCGTACCCTGGCGAGGACACCTGGGTTTTACTAATTCCCTAAAATTAGTGGGAGCCGCGATAGCTCAGTGGTTAGTGAACTGGACTACTACGGACAAGGGGTAGTGTTCGATCCCAACCGACGGCTCCGGGTTCACCCAGCCTTAAATGGGTACCAGATTTTTTCTGGGAAAGTGAAAGCAGCACGGGCGTAATACCGACCACATTACCCCAAAAGTCATGTGCTGAAGGTCTGTAAAATATAGGGTCACTAACACCATATTTCCCTATACGCCACTTGGCGTGACGGGGGGTACTTCACTTTTTCATGTTAGAACGAACCGTGCCTATGAATATTATGCAACATTTAAATATATATTCTTCAAAGAATTATTATATTTCTTAGCTGATAATCAACTGTTTAAAGTTTCTAAACATTTTTATAGATGACAGGTCCAAAGAAGTTAATTTACAAAAAAAAAATAAAAAAAAATAAAAATAGATGATGCCGTCTCATCACTTCACTGTACAGACTAGAAGAGACAATGTTAGAGAGAGAGAGGTATAAAAAATACTAGGAAAATATTATGCAGTTGAAATTTCAAAATTGTAGTAGAAAAAGAGAGAGGAGTTGGAGACAGACAATTGCACATAATTCATATCATTGGAGAGGGAGAGAGGCAGTTTAAAAGTCAAACATTAAGAGAGAGAGAGAGAGAGAGAGAGAGAGAGAAAGAGAGAAAAATAGATGTGCAGTTATATATATTAAACATTAAGATATAGATAGAAGAAAGAGAATGAGAGATAGGCATTTTAAATTTCTAACATTAATAGATAGAGATTAAAATGTAGGAGTTAAGAGAGATGAGAGAGTTTATATTTCTAGCATCAAAAGTTAACCTTTTGAAAATCCTTGAATGACCAGAGAGATAATTTAAAATACTAGCATGAAGATAAAAGCAGTTGAAATTCTTAGTATGAAAAGAGATACATTTAGAAGTCCTACTATTAAGAAGGGAGTCGCGATAGCTCATTGGTTGGTGAACTGGACAAGTCTCAGAATATTTTGATGCCTGTGATGGATATTTTGAACACATGCTGTAAACACAGCTTCATCGCGTGAGCAGCTTCTGTACCTAATACAACAAAGCCAGCAGCAGTAGTACCTAGATGAATAACACAAATTTTATATACAATTTCACGTAATTTCACAAATATGTTCACTGCACCGGGCTTTATACAGCCTTGCTTTCTTATTTAAGACAGAAGTTGACTTTTGTGTGTGCAAAGGAAGATAACTTTTAATTTTTGAGAGAAATTAAAATAATTAATATTTGCACTACAAATTAAGAAAATGTACATTCTTTTAATTTGATACTTTAGGATATGCAATTCTTAAAGAAATTTTGAAAGACCTTGAAAAATTGTGAGAAAATTATTTTCTAGAAAATAATATGCATATGAATAAAACTTTTGACAATTTACAAATACAATATATCGACGTTTAAAGAATTCTTAATTATTAATCTAGCAGGAGTTACTTCCCTTTTAATAAAGCAATACTACTTTTAATTTCTAAAGCATATAAGTTTATATTAACATTTTCATCAACAATTCAACGGTAAAACACTTTTTTGCATTTAGGTTTGATATGTTAGAACGAACCGTGCCTATGAATATTATGCAACATTTAAATATATATTCTTCAAAGAATTATATATTTCTTAGCTGATAATCAACTGTTTAAAGTTTCTAAACATTTTTATAGATGACAGGTCCAAAGAAGTTAATTTACAAAAAAAAATAAAAAAAAAAAAAAAATAGATGATGCCGTCTCATCACTTCACTGTACAGACTAGAAGAGACAATGTTAGAGAGAGAGAGAGGTATAAAAAATACTAGGAAAATATTATGCAGTTGAAATTTGAAAATTGTAGTAGAAAAAGAGAGAGGAGTTGGAGACAGACAATTGCACATAATTCATATCATTGGAGAGGGAGAGAGGCAGTTTAAAGTCAAACATTAAGAGAGAAAGAGAGAGAGAGAGAGAGAGAGAGAGAGAGAGAAAGAGAGAAAAATAGATGTGCAGTTATATATATTAAACATTAAGATATAGATAGAAGAAAGAGAATGAGAGATAGGCATTTTAAATTTCTAACATTAATAGATAGAGATTAAAATGTAGGAGTTAAGAGAGATGAGAGAGTTTATATTTCTAGCATCAAAAGTTAACCTTTTGAAAATCCTTGAATGACCAGAGAGATAATTTAAAATACTAGCATGAAGATAAAAGCAGTTGAAATTCTTAGTATGAAAAGAGATACATTTAGAAGTCCTACTATTAAGAAGGGAGCCGCGATAGCTCATTGGTTGGTGAACTGGACAAGTCTCAGAATATTTTGATGCCTGTGATGGATATTTTGAACACATGCTGTAAACACAGCTTCATCGCGTGAGCAGCTTCTGTACCTAATACAACAAAGCCAGCAGCAGTAGTATCTAGATGAATAACACAAATTTTATATACAATTTCACGTAATTTCACAAATATGTTCACTGCACCGGACTTTATACAGACTCGCTTTCTTATTTAAGACAGAAGTTGACTTTTCTGTGTGCAAAGGAAGATAACTTTTAATTTTTGAGAGAAATTAAAAATAATTAATATTTGCACTACAAATTAAGAAAATGTACATTTCTTTTAATTTGATACTTTAGGATATGCAATTTCTTAAAGAAATTTTCAAAGACCTTGAAAAATTGTGAGAAAATTATTTTCTAGAAAACAATATGCATATGAATAAAACTTTTGACAATTTACAAATACAATATATCGACGTTTAAAGAATTCTTAATTATTAATCTAGCAGGAGTTACTTCCCTTTTAATAAAGCAATACTACTTTTAATTTCTAAAGCATATAAGTTTATATTAACATTTTCATCAACAATTCAACGGTAAAACACTTTTTTGCATTTAGGTTTGATATGTTAGAACGAACCGTGCCTATGAATATTATGCAACATTTAAATATATATTCTTCAAAGAATTATTATATTTCTTAGCTGATAATCAACTGTTTAAAGTTTCTAAACATTTTTATAGATGACAGGTCCAAAGAAGTTAATTTACAAAAAAAAAATAAAAAAAAAAAAATAGATGATGCCGTCTCATCACTTCACTGTACAGACTAGAAGAGACAATGTTAGAGAGAGAGAGGTATAAAAAATACTAGGAAAATATTATGCAGTTGAAATTTCAAAATTGTAGTAGAAAAAGAGAGAGGAGTTGGAGACAGACAATTGCACATAATTCATATCATTGGAGAGGGAGAGAGGCAGTTTAAAAGTCAAACATTAAGAGAGAGAGAGAGAGAGAGAGAGAGAGAGAGAGAAAGAGAGAAAAATAGATGTGCAGTTATATATATTAAACATTAAGATATAGATAGAAGAAAGAGAATGAGAGATAGGCATTTTAAATTTCTAACATTAATAGATAGAGATTAAAATGTAGGAGTTAAGAGAGATGAGAGAGTTTATATTTCTAGCATCAAAAGTTAACCTTTTGAAAATCCTTGAATGACCAGAGAGATAATTTAAAATACTAGCATGAAGATAAAAGCAGTTGAAATTCTTAGTATGAAAAGAGATACATTTAGAAGTCCTACTATTAAGAAGGGAGCCGCGATAGCTCATTGGTTGGTGAACTGGACAAGTCTCAGAATATTTTGATGCCTGTGATGGATATTTTGAACACATGCTGTAAACACAGCTTCATCGCGTGAGCAGCTTCTGTACCTAATACAACAAAGCCAGCAGCAGTAGTACCTAGATGAATAACACAAATTTTATATACAATTTCACGTAATTTCACAAATATGTTCACTGCACCGGACTTTATACAGCCTTGCTTTCTTATTTAAGACAGAAGTTGACTTTTCTGTGTGCAAAGGAAGATAACTTTTAATTTTTGAGAGAAATTAAAAATAATTAATATTTGCACTACAAATTAAGAAAATGTACATTTCTTTTAATTTGATACTTTAGGATATGCAATTTCTTAAAGAAATTTTCAAAGACCTTGAAAAATTGTGAGAAAATTATTTTCTAGAAAACAATATGCATATGAATAAAACTTTTGACAATTTACAAATACAATATATCGACGTTTAAAGAATTCTTAATATTAATCTAGCAGGAGTTACTTCCCTTTTAATAAAGCAATACTACTTTTAATTTCTAAAGCATATAAGTTTATATTAACATTTTCATCAACAATTCAACGGTAAAACACTTTTTTGCATTTAGGTTTGATATGTTAGAACGAATGTCCGGTTAGCGCAATCGATAGGCGGTTGGCTTACCACGGCAACAGCCGGGGTTCGTACCCTGGCGAGGTTACCTGGGTTTTACTAATTCCCTAAAAATTAGTGGGAGCCGCGATAGCTCAGTGGTTAGTGAACTGGACTACTACGGACAAGGGGTAGTGTTCGATCCCAACCGACGGCTCCGGGTTCACCCAGCCTTAAATGGGTACCAGATTTTTTCTGGGAAAGTGAAAGCAGCACGGGCGTAATACCGACCACATTACCCCAAAAGTCATGTGCTGAAGGTCTGTAAAATATAGGGTCACTAACACCATATTTCCCTATACGCCACTTGGCGTGACGGGGGGTACTTCACTTTTTCATGTTAGAACGAACCGTGCCTATGAATATTATGCAACATTTAAATATATATTCTTCAAAGAATTATTATATTTCTTAGCTGATAATCAACTGTTTAAAGTTTCTAAACATTTTTATAGATGACAGGTCCAAAGAAGTTAATTTACAAAAAAAAAAATAAAAAAAAAAAAATAGATGATGCCGTCTCATCACTTCACTGTACAGACTAGAAGAGACAATGTTAGAGAGAGAGAGGTATAAAAAATACTAGGAAAATATTATGCAGTTGAAATTTGAAAATTGTAGTAGAAAAAGAGAGAGGAGTTGGAGACAGACAATTGCACATAATTCATATCATTGGAGAGGGAGAGAGGCAGTTTAAAAGTCAAACATTAAGAGAGAGAGAGAGAGAGAGAGAGAGAGAAAGAGAGAAAAATAGATGTGCAGTTATATATATATATTAAACATTAAGATATAGATAGAAGAAAGAGAATGAGAGATAGGCATTTTAAATTTCTAACATTAATAGATAGAGATTAAAATGTAGGAGTTAAGAGAGATGAGAGAGTTTATATTTCTAGCATCAAAAGTTAACCTTTTGAAAATCCTTGAATGACCAGAGAGATAATTTAAAATACTAGCATGAAGATAAAAGCAGTTGAAATTCTTAGTATGAAAAGAGATACATTTAGAAGTCCTACTATTAAGAAGGGAGCCGCGATAGCTCATTGGTTGGTGAACTGGACAAGTCTCAGAATATTTTGATGCCTGTGATGGATATTTTGAACACATGCTGTAAACACAGCTTCATCGCGTGAGCAGCTTCTGTACCTAATACAACAAAGCCAGCAGCAGTAGTACCTAGATGAATAACACAAATTTTATATACAATTTCACGTAATTTCACAAATATGTTCACTGCACCGGGCTTTATACAGCCTTGCTTTCTTATTTAAGACAGAAGTTGACTTTTGTGTGTGCAAAGGAAGATAACTTTTAATTTTTGAGAGAAATTAAAAATAATTAATATTTGCACTACAAATTAAGAAAATGTACATTTCTTTTAATTTGATACTTTAGGATATGCAATTTCTTAAAGAAATTTTCAAAGACCTTGAAAAATTGTGAGAAAATTATTTTCTAGAAAATAATATGCATATGAATAAAACTTTTGACAATTTACAAATACAATATATCGACGTTTAAAGAATTCTTAATTATTAATCTAGCAGGAGTTACTTCCCTTTTAATAAAGCAATACTACTTTTAATTTCTAAAGCATATAAGTTTATATTAACATTTTCATCAACAATTCAACGGTAAAACACTTTTTTGCATTTAGGTTTGATATGTTAGAACGAACCGTGCCTATGAATATTATGCAACATTTAAATATATATTCTTCAAAGAATTATTATATTTCTTAGCTGATAATCAACTGTTTAAAGTTTCTAAACATTTTTATAGATGACAGGTCCAAAGAAGTTAATTTACAAAAAAAAAATAAAAAAAAAAAAAAATAGATGATGCCGTCTCATCACTTCACTGTACAGACTAGAAGAGACAATGTTAGAGAGAGAGAGGTATAAAAAATACTAGGAAAATATTATGCAGTTGAAATTTGAAAATTGTAGTAGAAAAAGAGAGAGGAGTTGGAGACAGACAATTGCACATAATTCATATCATTGGAGAGGGAGAGAGGCAGTTTAAAAGTCAAACATTAAGAGAGAGAGAGAGAGAGAGAGAGAGAGAGAGAGAGAGAAAGAGAGAAAAATAGATGTGCAGTTATATATATTAAACATTAAGATATAGATAGAAGAAAGAGAATGAGAGATAGGCATTTTAAATTTCTAACATTAATAGATAGAGATTAAAATGTAGGAGTTAAGAGAGATGAGAGAGTTTATATTTCTAGCATCAAAAGTTAACCTTTTGAAAATCCTTGAATGACCAGAGAGATAATTTAAAATACTAGCATGAAGATAAAAGCAGTTGAAATTCTTAGTATGAAAAGAGATACATTTAGAAGTCCTACTATTAAGAAGGGAGCCGCGATAGCTCATTGGTTGGTGAACTGGACAAGTCTCAGAATATTTTGATGCCTGTGATGGATATTTTGAACACATGCTGTAAACACAGCTTCATCGCGTGAGCAGCTTCTGTACCTAATACAACAAAGCCAGCAGCAGTAGTACCTAGATGAATAACACAAATTTTATATACAATTTCACGTAATTTCACAAATATGTTCACTGCACCGGACTTTATACAGCCTTGCTTTCTTATTTAAGACAGAAGTTGACTTTTGTGTGTGCAAAGGAAGATAACTTTTAATTTTTGAGAGAAATTAAAAATAATTAATATTTGCACTAAAAATTAAGAAAATGTACATTTCTTTTAATTTGATACTTTAGGATATGCAATTTCTTAAAGAAATTTTCAAAGACCTTGAAAAATTGTGAGAAAATTATTTTCTAGAAAACAATATGCATATGAATAAAACTTTTGACAATTTACAATTACAATATATCGACGTTTAAAGAATTCTTAATTATTAATCTAGCAGGAGTTACTTCCCTTTTAATAAAGCAATACTACTTTTAATTTCTAAAGCATATAAGTTTATATTAACATTTTCATCAACAATTCAACGGTAAAACACTTTTTTGCTTTTAGGTTTGATATGTTAGAACGAACCGTGCCTATAAATATTATGCAACATTTAAATATATATTCTTCAAAGAATTATTATATTTCTTAGCTGATAATCAACTGTTTAAAGTTTCTAAACATTTTTATAGATGACAGGTCCAAAGAAGTTAATTTACCAAAAAAAAAAAAAAAAAAAAAAATACATGATGCCGTCTCATCACTTCACTGTACAGACTAGAAGAGACAATGTTAGAGAGAGAGAGGTATAAAAAATACTAGGAAAATATTATGCAGTTGAAATTTCAAAATTGTAGTAGAAAAAGAGAGAGGAGTTGGGGACAGACAATTGCACATAATTCATATCATTGGAGAGGGAGAGAGGCAGTTTAAAAGTCAAACATTAAGAGAGAGAGAGAGAGAGAGAGAGAGAGAGAGAGAGAGAGAGAGAGAGAGAGAGAGAAAGAGAGAAAAATAGATGTGCAGTTATATATATTAAACATTAAGATATAGATAGAAGAGCGAGAATGAGAGATAGGCATTTAAAATTTCTAACATTAATAGATAGAGATTAAAATGTAGGAGTTAAGAGAGTTGAGAGAGTTTATATTTCTAGCATCAAAGTTAACCTTTTGAAAATCCTTAAATGACCAGAGAGATAATTTAAAATACTAGCATGAAGATAAAAGCAGTTGAAATTCTTAGTATGAAAAGAGATACATTTAAAAGTCCTACTATTAAGAAGGGAGCCGCGATAGCTCAGTGGTTAGTGAACTGGACTACCACGGACAAGGGGTAGGGTTCGATCCCAACCGACGGCTTCCGGGTTCACCCAGCCTTAAATGGGTACCGGATTTTTTTCTAGGAAAGTAAAGCAGCACGGGCGTAATACTGACCACATTACCCCAAAATCATGTGCTGAAGGTCTGTAAAATTTAGGGTCACTAACACCATATTTCCCTATACGCCACTTGGTGTGACGGGGGTACTTTACTTTTACTTTTACTTACTATTAAGAAGAAACAGTTAATAATCCTAATATGAAAATGAAAGCAGCGTAAAATTCTGTTATGATCATAGCGATAGACAATTAATCTCAAGCATTAAAATAGAGAGACAGTCATTCTTTTTTATTTTTTAATTGAGAATCAAGTTCTGAATAATTTATAATACTTGTAGTAACAAGTGTTATATAGGGTGTTCATAATATCTCTGTGCGGTGACTCGATCATATATAGAAAGAAAGGGGGAGCAGGGGTCTATGTGAGTACCCAAAAAATAACACTAGGGATATGGAATATATCTTCTACCTTTTAGCTCCCTGTGGAGAATAGGTCTTCTACTTACACTTTCCAAGTCGTTCTGTTTTTTGCAATTCTTTTAAGATCATTCCATGTCTTCCCCATCATCTTCATCTCTGCTTCAATCTGTCTTCTCCAAGAATTCCTTGGTCTTCCTCTTTGTCTTTTCCCCTGGGGATTCCAAAAAAGGGCCTGTTGTATAATACTCTCAGTTAGCTTCCGTAGTGTGTGTCCTATCCATCGCCATCGTCTTCGCTGTATCTCTTTATCCACTGGTATTTGACCGGTACATTTCCATAATTCCACGTTAGTGACTTTGTCCTGCCATTTCCATCCCTTTATTCTGCGCAAGCATCCATTAATGAAAGTCTGTACCTTCGTGATTGTCAATTTTGTTATTCTCCATGTTTCACAGCCATATAATTGGACCGACTTAACATTTGAGTTGAAAATTTTTATTTTTGTATTTAGCCTAATTTCTTTGGATTTCCATATGTTTCCCAGTGCAATGAAAGCACCTCTTGCTTTTGATATTCTTATTATATAGAATATATAGCAACAGGGAAATATTGTCACAATTACGATGCAGCAGTGCAAGCAATAAAGTTGGCAATAGAAAAACTGCTGAACAGTAATCTTAGCCCACAGCCTGTAGAGTTTTTGACAGATGCAAGATCAGTGTTCCAGGCACTGCAATCCCGAAAGTTGCTACATCTGCAAACTTTATTGACTGAACTCTACTAACATCACAGGATTGTCCTGCAGTGGATCCCATCTCACTATGGAATACCAGGAAACTAGAGGGCAGATAGCTTTCAAAAGAAGGTGCAACAGGCACGCAACCAGATGCGCCGGTTACATACCATCATAAGATACAGATAATCAAATGAATCAGAAGTTATCATTATACTCATTAGAACAGGACACAATTGACTCCACAGTCACGTGTCTACAAAATTCAAGATAGGTACCTCAACAACATGTACATGTGGACAGACGTCCCAGACAGCGGAACGCATATTTCAAGAATGCACTGAATATAGTAGACCGAGGAATGTCCACTTATACCACTAATACAGCACTACAGACTAAACTATATGCACCACTGCAAAAATGACAAAAGACGGTAACATTTATACAGAAAACGGCATTGCAGTTCTAGACAATACTTCAGGCTTACGATAGATAGATATATAGATCCAGAAGGTTTTCCAAAAATAATAAGAGACAAGTCTCAGAATATTTTGATGCCTGTGATATATATTTTGAACACATGCTGTAAACACAGCTTCATCGCGTGAACAGCTTCTGTACCTAATACAACCCAGCCAGCAGCAGTAGTACCTAGATGAATAACACAAATTTTATATACAATTTCACGTAATTTCAAAAATATGTTCATTGCACCGGACTTTATACACCTTGCTTTCTTATTTAAGACAGAAGTTGACTTTTCTGTGGTTAAAGGAAGATAACTTTACATTTTTGAGAGAAATTAAAAATAATTAATATTTGCAACCACAAATTAAGAAAATGTACATTTCTTTTAATTTGATACTTTAGGATATGCAATTTCTTAAAGAAATTTCCGAAGACCTTGCACATTTTGTGAGAAAATTATTTTCTAGAAAACAATATGCATATGAAAAAAACTATTGACAATTTACAATTACAATATATCGACGTTTAAAGAATTCTTAATTATTAATCTAACAGGAGTTACTTCCCTTTTAATAAAGCAATACTACTTTTAATTTCTAAAGCATATAAGTTTATATTAACATTTTCATCAACAATTCAACGGTAAAACACTTTTTTGCTTTTAGGTTTGATATGTTAGAACGAACCGTGCCTATAAATATTATGCAACATTTAAATATATATTCTTCAAAGAATTATTATATTTCATAGCTGATAATCAACTGTTTAAAGTTTCTAAACATTTTTATAGATGACAGGTCCAAAGAAGTTAATTTACAAAAAAAAAAAAAAAAAAAAAAAAAAAAAAAAAAAGATGATGCCGTCTCATCACTTCACTGTACAGACTAGAAGAGACAATGTTAGAGAGAGAGAGAGGTATAAAAAATACTAGGAAAATATTATGCAGTTGAAATTTGAAAATTGTAGTAGAAAAAGAGAGAGGAGTTGGAGACAGACAATTGCACATAATTCATATCATTGGAGAGGGAGAGAGGCAGTTTAAAAGTCAAACATTAAGAGAGAGAGAGAGAGAGAGAGAGAGAGAGAGAGAGAGAGAGAGAGAAAGAGAGAAAAATAGATGTGCAGTTATATATATTAAACATTAAGATATAGATAGAAGAAAGAGCATGAGAGATAGGCATTTTAAATTTCTAACATTAATAGGTAGAGATTAAAATGTAGGAGTTAAGAGAGTTGAGAGAGTTTATATTTCTAGCATCAAAAGTTAACCTTTTGAAAATCCTTGAATGATCAGAGAGATAATTTTAAATACTAGCATGAAGATAAAAGCAATTGAAATTCTTAGTATGAAAAGAGATACATTTAAAAGTCCTACTATTAAGAAGGGAGCCGCGATAGCTCAGTGGTTAGTGAACTGACTACCACGGACAAGGGGTAGGGTTCGATCCCAACCGACGGCTTCCGGGTTCACCCAGCCTTAAATGGGTACCGGATTTTTTTCTAGGAAAGTAAAGCAGCACGGGCGTAATACTGACCACATTACCCCAAAAATCATATGCTGAAGGTCTGTAAAATATAGGGTCACTAACACCATATTTCCCTATACCCCACTGGTGTGACGGGGGTACTTTACTTTTACTTTTACTTACTATTAAGAAGAAACAGTTAATAATTCTAATATGAAAATGAAAGCAGCGTAAAATCCTGTTATGATCATAGCGATACACAATTAAATTTCAAGCATTAAAATAGAGAGACAGTCATTCTTTTTTATTTTTTAATTGAGAATCAAGTTCTGAATAGTTTTATCATACTTGTAGTAACATGTGTTATATAGGGTGTTCATAATATCTCTGTGCGGTGACTCGATCAATATACAGAAAAGAAAGGGGGAGCAGGGGTCTACATAGAGTACCCAAAAATAACTAGGATCTGGAATATATAGCAACAGGGAAATATTGTCACATTTACGATGCAGCAGTGCAAGCAATAAAGTTGGCATAGAAAAACTGCTGAACAGTAATCTTAGCCCACAGCCTGTAGAGTTTTTGACAGATGCAAGATCAGTGTTCCAGGCACTGCAATCCCGAAAGTTGCTACATCTGCAAACTTTATTGACTGAACTCTACAAACATCACAGGATTGTCCTGCAGTGGATCCCATCTCACTATGGAATACCAGGAAACTAGAGAGCAGATCAGCTTTCAAAAGAAGGTGCAACAGGCACGCAACCAGATGCGCCGGTTACATACCATCATAAGATACAGATAATCAAATGAATCAGAAGTTATCATTATACTCATTAGAACAGAACACAATTGACTCCACAGTCACGTGTCTACAAATTCAAGATAGGTACCTCAAATACATGTACATGTGGACAGACGTCCCAGACAGCGGAACGCATATTTCAAGAATGCACTGAATATAGTAGACCGAGGAATGTCCACTTATACCATTAATACAGCACTACAGACTAGACTATATGCACCACTGCAAAAATGACAAAAGACGGTAACATTTATACAGAAAACGGCATTGCAGTTCTAGACAATACTTCAGGCTTACGATAGATAGATATATAGATCCAGAAGGTTTTCGAAAATCATAAGAGACAAGTCTCAGAATATTTTGATGCCTGTGATGGATATTTTGAACACATGCTGTAAACACAGCTTCATCGCGTGAGCAGCTTCTGTACCTAATACAACAAAGCCAGCAGCAGTAGTATCTAGATGAATAACACAAATTTTATATACAATTTCACGTAATTTCACAAATATGTTCACTGCACCGGACTTTATACAGCCTCGCTTTCTTATTTAAGACAGAAGTTGACTTTTCTGTGGTTAAAGGAAGATAACTTTTAATTTTTGAGAGAAATTAAAAATAATTAATATTTGCAACCACAAATTAAGAAAATGTACATTTCTTTTAATTTGATACTTTAGGATATGCAATTTCTTAAAGAAATTTTCAAAGAACTTGAAAATTTGTGAGAAAATTATTTTCTAGAAAACAATATGCATATGAATAAAACTTTTGACAATTTACAATTACAATATATCGACGTTTAAAGAATTCTTAATTATTAATCTAGCAGGAGTTACTTCCCTTTTAATAAAGCAATACTACTTTTAATTTCTAAAGCATATAAGTTTATATTAACATTTTCATCAACAATTCAACGGTAAAACACTTTTTTGCATTTAGGTTTGATATGTTAGAACGAACCGTGCCTATAAATATTATGCAACATTTAAATATATATTCTTCAAAGAATTATTATATTTCTTAGCTGATAATCAACTGTTTAAAGTTTCTAAACATTTTTATAGATGACAGGTCCAAAGAAGTTAATTTACAAAAAAAAAAAAAAAAAAAAAAAAAAAAATACATGATGCCGTCTCATCACTTCACTGTACAGACTAGAAGAGACAATGTTAGAGAGAGAGAGGTATAAAAAATACTAGGAAAATATTATGCAGTTGAAATTTGAAAATTGTAGTAGAAAAAGAGAGAGGAGTTGGAGACAGACAATTGCACATAATTCATATCATTGGAGAGGGAGAGAGGCAGTTTAAAAGTCAAACATTAAGAGAGAGAGAGAGAAAGAGAGAAAAATAGATGTGCAGTTATATATATTAAACATTAAGATATAGATAGAAGAAAGAGAATGAGAGATAGGCATTTTAAATTTCTAACATTAATAGATAGAGATTAAAATGTAGGAGTTAAGAGAGATGAGAGAGTTTATATTTCTAGCATCAAAAGTTAACCTTTTGAAAATCCCTGAATGACCAGAGAGATAATTTAAAATACTAGCATGAAGATAAAAGCAGTTGAAATTCTTAGTATGAAAAGAGATACATTTAGAAGTCCTACTATTAAGAAGGGAGCCGCGATAGCTCATTGGTTGGTGAACTGGACAAGTCTCAGGATATTTTGATGCCTGTGATGGATATTTTGAACACATGCTGTAAACACAGCTTCATCGCGTGAGCAGCTTCTGTACCTAATACAACAAAGCCAGCAGCAGTAGTATCTAGATGAATAACACAAATTTTATATACAATTTCACGTAATTTCACAAATATGTTCACTGCACCGGACTTTATACAGCCTTGCTTTCTTATTTAAGACAGAAGTTGACTTTTCTGTGTGCAAAGGAAGATAACTTTTAATTTTTGAGAGAAATTAAAAATAATTAATATTTGCACTACAAATTAAGAAAATGTACATTTCTTTTAATTTGATACTTTAGGATATGCAATTTCTTAAAGAAATTTTCAAAGACCTTGAAAAATTGTGAGAAAATTATTTTCTAGAAAACAATATGCATATGAATAAAACTTTTGACAATTTACAATTACAATATATCGACGTTTAAAGAATTCTTAATTATTAATCTAGCAGGAGTTACTTCCCTTTTAATAAAGCAATACTACTTTTAATTTCTAAAGCATATAAGTTTATATTAACATTTTCATCAACAATTCAACGGTAAAACACTTTTTGCATTTAGGTTTGATATGTTAGAACGAACCGTGCCTATGAATATTATGCAACATTTAAATATATATTCTTCAAAGAATTATTATATTTCTTAGCTGATAATCAACTGTTTAAAGTTTCTAAACATTTTTATAGATGACAGGTCCAAAGAAGTTAATTTACAAAAAAAAAAAAAAAAAAAAAAACATGATGCCGTCTCATCACTTCACTGTACAGACTAGAAGAGACAATGTTAGAGAGAGAGAGGTATAAAAAATACTAGGAAAATATTATGCAGTTGAAATTTGAAAATTGTAGTAGAAAAAGAGAGAGGAGTTGGAGACAGACAATTGCACATAATTCATATCATTGGAGAGGGAGAGAGGCAGTTTAAAAGTCAAACATTAAGAGAGAGAGAGAGAGAGAGAGAGAGAGAGAGAGAGAGAGAGAGAGAGAGAAGAGAGAAAAATAGATGTGCAGTTATATATATTAAACATTAAGATATAGATAGAAGAAAGAGAATGAGAGATAGGCATTTTAAATTTCTAACATTAATAGATAGAGATTAAAATGTAGGAGTTAAGAGAGATGAGAGAGTTTATATTTCTAGCATCAAAGTTAACCTTTTGAAAATCCTTGAATGACCAGAGAGATAATTTAAAATACTAGCATGAAGATAAAAGCAGTTGAAATTCTTAGTATGAAAAGAGATACATTTAGAAGTCCTACTATTAAGAAGGGAGCCGCGATAGCTCATTGGTTGGTGAACTGGACAAGTCTCAGAATATTTTGATGCTGTGATGGATATTTTGAACACATGCTGTAAACACAGCTTCATCGCGTGAGCAGCTTCTGTACCTAATACAACAAAGCCAGCAGCAGTAGTACCTAGATGAATAACACACATTTTATATACAATTTCACGTAATTTCACAAATATGTTCACTGCACCGGACTTTATACAGCCTTGCTTTCTTATTTAAGACAGAAGTTGACTTTTGTGTGTGCAAAGGAAGATAACTTTTAATTTTTGAGAGAAATTAAAAATAATTAATATTTGCACTACAAATTAAGAAAATGTACATTTCTTTTAATTTGATATTTTAGGATATGCAATTTCTTAAAGAAATTTTCAAAGACCTTGAAAATTTGTGAGAAAATTATTTTCTAGAAAACAATATGCATATGAATAAAACTTTTGACAATTTACAAATACAATATATCGACGTTTAAAGAATTCTTAATTATTAATCTAGCAGGAGTTACTTCCCTTTTAATAAAGCAATACTACTTTTAATTTCTAAAGCATATAAGTTTATATTAACATTTTCATCAACAATTCAACGGTAAAACACTTTTTTGCATTTAGGTTTGATATGTTAGAACGAACCGTGCCTATAAATATTATGCAACATTTAAATATATATTCTTCAAAGAATTATTATATTTCTTAGCTGATAATCAACTGTTTAAAGTTTCTAAACATTTTTATAGATGACAGGTCCAAAGAAGTTATTTACAAAAAAAAAAAAAAAAAAAAAAAAATACATGATGCCGTCTCATCACTTCACTGTACAGACTAGAAGAGACAATGTTAGAGAGAGAGAGGTATAAAAAATACTAGGAAAATATTATGCAGTTGAAATTTGAAAATTGTAGTAGAAAAAGAGAGAGGAGTTGGGGACAGACAATTGCACATAATTCATATCATTGGAGAGGGAGAGAGGCAGTTTAAAAGTCAAACATTGAGAGAGAGAGAGAGAGAGAGAGAGAGAGAGAGAGAGAGAAAGAGAGAAAAATAGATGTGCAGTTATATATATTAAACATTAAGATATAGATAGAAGAAAGAGAATGAGAGATAGGCATTTTAAATTTCTAACATTAATAGATAGAGATTAAAATGTAGGAGTTAAGAGAGATGAGAGAGTTTATATTTCTAGCATCAAAAGTTAACCTTTTGAAAATCCTTGAATGACCAGAGAGATAATTTAAAATACTAGCATGAAGATAAAAGCAGTTGAAATTCTTAGTATGAAAAGAGATACATTTAGAAGTCCTACTATTAAGAAGGGAGCCGCGATAGCTCATTGGTTGGTGAACTGGACAAGTCTCAGAATATTTTGATGCCTGTGATGGATATTTTGAACACATGCTGTAAACACAGCTTCATCGCGTGAGCAGCTTCTGTACCTAATACAACAAAGCCAGCAGCAGTAGTACCTAGAGAATAACACAAATTTTATATACAATTTCACGTAATTTCACAAATATGTTCACTGCACCGGACTTTATACAGCCTTGCTTTCTTATTTAAGACAGAAGTTGACTTTTCTGTGTGCAAAGGAAGATAACTTTTAATTTTTGAGAGAAATTAAAAATAATTAATATTTGCACTACAAATTAAGAAAATGTACATTTCTTTTAATTTGATACTTTAGGATATGCAATTTCTTAAAGAAATTTTCAAAGACCTTGAAAATTGTGAGAAAATTATTTTCTAGAAAACAATATGCATATGAATAAAACTTTTGACAATTTACAAATACAATATATCGACGTTTAAAGAATTCTTAATTATTAATCTAGCAGGAGTTACTTCCCTTTTAATAAAGCAATACTACTTTTAATTTCTAAAGCATATAAGTTTATATTAACATTTCATCAACAATTCAACGGTAAAACACTTTTTTGCATTTAGGTTTGATATGTTAGAACGAACCGTGCCTATAAATATTATGCAACATTTAAATATATTTCTTCAAAGAATTATTATATTTCTTAGCTGATAATCAACTGTTTAAAGTTTCTAAACATTTTTATAGATGACAGGTCCAAAGAAGTTAATTTACAAAAAAAAAAAAAAAAAAAAAAAAAAAAATACATGATGCCGTCTCATCACTTCACTGTACAGACTAGAAGAGACAATGTTAGAGAGAGAGAGGTATAAAAAATACTAGGAAAATATTATGCAGTTGAAATTTGAAAATTGTAGTAGAAAAAGAGAGAGGAGTTGGGGACAGACAATTGCACATAATTCATATCATTGGAGAGGGAGAGAGGCAGTTTAAAAGTCAAACATTAGGAGAGAGAGAGAGAGAGAGAGAGAGAGAGAGAGAGAGAGAGAGAGAGAGAGAAAGAGAGAAAAATAGATGTGCAGTTATATATATTAAACATTAAGATATAGATAGAAGAACGAGAATGAGAGATAGGCATTTAAAATTTCTAACATTAATAGATAGAGATTAAAATGTAGGAGCTAAGAGAGTTGAGAGAGTTTATATTTCTAGCATCAAAAGTTAACCTTTTGAAAATCCTTGAATGACCAGAGAGATAATTTAAAATACTAGCATGAAGATAAAAGCAGTTGAAATTCTTAGTATGAAAAGAGATACATTTAAAAGTCCTACTATTAAGAAGGGAGCCGCGATAGCTCAGTGGTTAGTGAACTGGACTACCACGGACAAGGGGTAGGGTTCGATCCCAACCGACTGCTTCCGGGTTCACCCAGCCTTAAATGGGTACCGGATTTTTTTCTAGGAAAGTAAAGCAGCACGGGCATAATACTGACCACATTACCCCAAAAATCATGTGCTGAAGGTCTGTAAAATATAGGGTCACTAACACCATATTTCCCTATACGCCACTTGGTGTGACGGGGGTACTTTACTTTTACTTTTACTTACTATTAAGAAGAAACAGTTAATAATCCTAATATGAAAATGAAAGCAGCGTAAAATCCTGTTGTGATCATAGCGATAGACAATTAAATCTCAAGCATTAAAATAGAGAGACAGTCATTCTTTTTTATTTTTTAATTGAGAATCAAGTTCTGAATAGTTTATAATACTTGTAGTAACAAGTGTTATATAGGGTGTTCATAATATCTCTGTGCGGTGACTCGATCAATATATAGAAAAGAAAGGGGGAGCAGGGGTCTACATAGAGTACCCAAAAAATAACACTAGGGATATGGAATATATAGCAACAGGGAAATATTGTCACAATTACGATGCAGCAGTGCAAGCAATAAAGTTGGCAATAGAAAAACTGCTGAACAGTAATCTTAGCCCACAGCCTGTAGAGTTTTGACAGATGCAAGATCAGTGTTCCAGGCACTGCAATCCCGAAAGTTGCTACATCTGCAAACTTTATTGACTGAACTCTACAAACATCACAGGATTGTCCTGCAGTGGATCCCATCTCACTATGGAATACCAGGAAACTAGAGAGCAGATCAGCTTTCAAAAGAAGGTGCAACAGGCACGCAACCAGATGCGCCGGTTACATACCATCATAAGATACAGATAATCAAATGAATCAGAAGTTATCATTATACTCATTAGAACAGAACACAATTGACTCCACAGTCACGTGTCTACAAAATTCAAGATAGGTACCTCAACTACATGTACATGTGGACAGACGTCCCAGACAGCGGAACGCATATTTCAAGAATGCACTGAATATAGTAGACCGAGGAATGTCCACTTATACCATTAATACAGCACTACAGACTAGACTATATGCACCACTGCAAAAATGACAAAAGACGGTAACATTTATACAGAAAACGGCATTGCAGTTCTAGACAATACTTCAGGCTTACGATAGATAGATATATAGATCCAAAAGGTTTTCGAAAATAATAAGAGACAAGTCTCAGAATATTTGATGCCTGTGATGGATATTTTGACCACATGCTGTAAACACAGCTTCATCGCGTGAGCAGCTTCTGTACCTAATACAACAAAGCCAGCAGCAGTAGTACCTAGATGAATAACACAAATTTTATATACAATTTCACGTAATTTCACAAATATGTTCACTGCACCGGACTTTATGCAGCCTTGCTTTCTTATTTAAGACAGAAGTTGACTTTTGTGTGTGCAAAGGAAGATAACTTTTAATTTTTGAGAGAAATTAAAAATAATTAATATTTGCACCACAAATTAAGAAAATGTACATTTCTTTTAATTTGATACTTTAGGATATGCAATTTCTTAAAGAAATTTTCAAAGACCTTGAAAATTTGTGAGAAAATTATTTTCTAGAAAACAATATGCATATGAATAAAACTTTTGACAATTTACAATTACAATATATCAACGTTTAAAGAATTCTTAATTATTAATCTAGCAGGAGTTACTTCCCTTTTAATAAAGCAATACTACTTTTAATTTCTAAAGCATATAATATTATATTAACATTTTCATCAACAATTCAACGGTAAAACACTTTTTTGCATTTAGGTTTGATATGTTAGAACGAACCGTGCCTATAAATATTATGCAACATTTAAATATATATTCTTCAAAGAATTATTATATTTCTTAGCTGATAATCAACTGTGTTAGTCACCTCTAGTGGCTCGGGCAGATGGTGCTCGTACACCTGGGAGGGCCGACCATCTAAGGGCAGAATCCCCCTACAGAAAAGATCACCTGCTGCCTTGCAGGAAGATTGGGGACAATCAAAGGCTAGGGAAAGCAAACCTGAATAAAATGCTGGCTGAAATCGGATGCACTGGGCCACTGGCGCAGAACACAGTGCAACGTTTTTAACGGGTGTTCAATCAGAGTGGATCTGGCAGACTCTAATTGTGATGTTCTGTTTGTAACACACCTAACCTGACAGCTGAGTTCATGCGAGGAGCTGGAATCCTACTCTGATTGGGTCCTGTTCGCAGAGAGAGAGAGAGAGAGAGAGAGAGAGAGAGAGAGAGAGAGAGAGAGAGAGAGAGAGACTGTTTAAAGTTTCTAAACATTTTTATAGATGACAGGTCCAAAGAAGTTAATTAAAAAAAAAAATAGATGATGCCGTCTCATCACTTCACTGTCCAGTCTAGAAGAGACAATGTTAGAGAGAGAGGGGTATAAAAAATACTAGGAAAATATTATGCAGTTGAAATTTGAAAATTGTAGTAGAAAAAGAGAGAGGAGTTGGAGACAGACAATTGCACATAATTCATATCATTGGAGAGGGAGAGAGGCAGTTTAAAAGTCAAACATTAAGAGACAGAGGGAGAGAAAGAGAGAAAAATAGATGTGCAGTTATATATATATTAAACATTAAGACATAGATAGAAGAAAGAGAATGAGAGATAGGCATTTTAAATTTCTAACATTAATAGATAGAGATTAAAATGTAGGAGTTAAGAGAGTTGAGAGAGTTTATATTTCTAGCATCAAAAGTTAACCTTTTGAAAATCCTTGAATGACCAGAGAGATAATTTAAAATACTAGCATGAAGATAAAAGCAGTTGAAATTCTTAGTATGAAAAGAGATACATTTAAAAGTCCTACTATTAAGAAAAAAAATTAATAATGCTAATATGAAAATGAAAGCAGCTTAATTTCCTGTTATGAGAATAGCGATAGACAATTACATCTCAAGTATTAAAATAGAGAGACAGTCATTCTTTTTTATTTTTTAATTGAGAATCAGGTTCTAAATAGTTTATCAAACTTGTAGTAACAAGTGTTATATAGGGTGTTTATAATGTCTCTGTGCGGTGACTCGATCAATATATAGAAAAGAAAGAGGGAGCAGGGCTCTATATAGAGTACACAAAAAATAACACCAGGATATGGAAAAGATAGCAACAGGGAAATATTGCCACAATTCCGATGCAGAAACGCAAGTAATAAAGTTGGCAATAGAAAAACTGCTGAACAGTAATCTGAGCCCACAGCCTGTAGAGTTTTTGACAGATGCAAGATCAGTGATCCAGGCACTGCAATCCATTTGCGTTGAGTGCGTGACATCCTGATTGCTGTGCGCCTTTTGGCTGGTTGCCTCCGACTTCAGCACTTGAACTTGCTAGAGCAGACTGTGGTCTTGCTCGATTGTAGGAAGGCCTAGCCAGTCTTAGTTTTCAGTCCCTGGTGACTGTTAAGCCCCATCCCCACGACAAGGAGCTGGCCTTGATGAGAGATGTATAGTATGAAGTGGTTGTTTTTATTTTAGCCTTGGATGCTGCATTGCTGGTCTTCGGGGACGAGTGAGAACATGAACGGCTTTAGCTTATTCGTCAGGGACTTTGTCAGTATTTTATAGTCTACGTTGAGCAGCGATATCGGTCTGTAGTTTGTTACTTGTGTCTTCTCTATATTGTTCTTCAGGAGTAAGGATATGTATGACACGCTGATCCTCGGAGGTAGATGTCCTTTGTGGAAGGAATCCTTAAAAACCTTCAGCAGGAGTGTTCCTATGAAGGGGAAAAAATGTTTATATAACTCCGCAGTGAGTCTGTCTGTTCCTGGCGTTTTAACCTTATGCGAGGTTTTCAGAATTATCTTTCTTTCATATTTCTTAATACTTTCGTTTTTTCAGTTCTCGTATACACAAGTAATGGTGAACACTACATTTGTTATGAAAATTCTAAGCTGTGATTTTGTGCTGAGTAATTTTGATTTCCATAGTTTTCGAAAGCTATTGTTGCCTTTACTCTTCCGATTCTAATGCATGTATTTATGTTTTCTCATTAATGTATGCCGCTTCTGAGTTATACCTAGTGATTTATTTCATCAAATGTTATTTCTTCTAGGTTCATTTTTATCTGGATTTATTTAATTTCCGTGGTTGATTCCAAGTCATATTATGTTAGTCTTTAGTGCTAATTGACGTCACCGAAGTCATGGCATTCCCATATCTGCTCCGCCGCCCGTTCCAGCAACCATAGAAATGTTCATCCACTGATGGTTCATGTCCAGTATTGATTGACCGTGTTGGGTTCCTTCCTGCTTTCGTCCTTCATGACGCCGTGTTCCACCATTCTTTTGATCCATGAGTTATCCACAGCTTTCTTGTAGCCATCCTGTGACAGGTGTTCTTTTAAAGCCATCATTATGTGATACATGCTAATTTTCTAATATTTCTTGCGTAATTGCAGACCCCGCCAACTTCTCGGTTATTTCCTTGCCACGAACATTCGAGTGTCCAGGGCAGTATATCCAAGCTTGGTTGCCAACAGGAGATTTGTGGAGTAGGTGCACCCACTGCATGTGGAGTGTGTTCTTGTCAATCCGACGAAACATCCTTAGTCAGTCAAATCAATCGCGAAGACCACATATGTTGTTGGTCGCTTAACCAGCTAAGTGATAGTTCCTGTCAAGCCACAATCTCCATAAATTTGCTGGAGGTCTTGTGGGCTTCTGCACCTTTATCTATCATCTTTCCATTAGATTACACAACAAAATACCAACCACTCCGAACATCTCTTGTGACCAAGCCATCAGTGTAGATGATCAGGTCTCGAACCTGGGAGTGAAGCAGCAGAAAATATTCTGCTACCAATTGATATGACATTTGATTTTTCTTACACTGTTTTCACATAACTACAGATAAGAATTATTGTGTCTACAAAGTCAAGATCCTCTACATGAGACTCAAGTAACTATTCAATGCCTTTGAAACCTATAAAGCATCACTGTTGTATGAAGTCGATGGCAGTTCCATAAAACAAGGGAGATGAAGTACACTCTTGCTTCAACCCTTTCATCAATCTGAAACCATTCGCCAAGTCCTGCCTCTGAGTGAACAGTACAAGAGAGAGTATCATAGAGATCTTTGCTGAAGTTTGATATGGATTGTGTTTGAACTAGCATGAATTCCCCTTTGTCAAAGTTTTAGTTGCAAGCACTGTATTAACGGTCTTAAATTTACAACGATTAAAGTTTAATTTGAGGTAATGTATTAAAACTGTTAAATTTTCAAAGATTAAAAAGTTTAGTTTGAAGTATTGTATTAATGGTCATAAATTTTCAAAAATTAAAGTTAAGTTTCAAGTACTTTATTAATGGTTCTTATATTTCCAAAGATAAAATTTTTGTTTGAAGTACTGTATAAATGGTCTTAAATTTTCAAAGATTAAAAAGTTTAGTTTGAAATACTGTATTAAATATATTAAGTTTTCCTCCATTAAAATTTAGCTTTTCAAACGCTGTAATAAATGTCTTACATTTGGCTTAGCACGAGTTTAGTTGCAAGTACTATATTAATTTAACTTATATCAAACATAGTCCTATATTCAAGGTAGGCATATAAGAGAGAAAGATCACAACATGTGAAATGTCACAACCATTACTGGTTACTGTAAAATACAGAATAAGAAATGTGAAATTCCGGTGAACTGTTGAAATCACAACTAGCACTAAATGCATAGAGACACAAACAAATGTTGGATTATATGCATTAAATCACTGAACCAGTAACTTGCTGTGTACCTGCAAGAGTTGATAGACTGGTTTCAAGGCAGGCCAAAAATCATACAGATAGACAATGTCACAGAAAACCTAGCAGCAGTAAAGGTTAAGAACTGTCAAATACAATACACTTAGACTCAGGACAAAAATATTGCAGCTCCTCACAATTCTTGGTGGTGCATGTGCATAAGTCAGTAAGTAATCTTTTATTTTAAGAAAATGTATTTTTGTGAAAGGTTATGCCAGCCTTTACTAAAAGCTTTAATCTTCCAGCTGAAGGCCTTCTTGGCTGAAATGTTCTACTTTTGTTTTCTTTCTCACCTACGTAAAGTTATTACCATACCACTTTTTACTTTTTTTTCATTATTATAATTTACAGCAGCTTCAAATTTCTATGCATCTTGATGCCTTTACCCAGTAACTATAGTCTAATCTAGACAAATGGGGAAGACAATCCAGTATTGAAAAATGAGGTGCTGAAGTGTTGGGCCAAAAGTGGAAATATCAGAATTTTACTCCAAACCAGAACACAGCACAACCACACTCACTTAACTTTCTTTTTGGGGTGGATGTAGAAGAGGCATACTCTTTTAGTCATCACATGATTACAAGCATTACCAACATTGAGGAGTGGAGTAATGGGGCATCACTCTCTTGGTCACATTGTATATCTTCTTTATGCCATTACTTCCCTCACTACAGGTCACATATCTATTTTATTCAGCTGAGATGACTGATGAACCCAATCTCAAACCCTGGGCTCTTTGTGTAAAAAGAGCCAATTTCACCTTTTAACATGTGCTCCTATATATTACTGCATATATTACTTTGCACCTGATATATATGCTTTTGTGTAATAAAGAAATAAATTAACAATAGTTAATACAAATTAATGAAACAGATTCTTTATTTCTGAGAGCATTAGTAACAATACAGAACATCACATCTAACAAGAGTGCTAACTGGTTGTCAGATGTCAGTAACAAATAACTACTTTTGTTAAATTATATATTTGCACTTGATAAAAATACAGATTTTGTTTACTTTCAAAATTAAATATGTCTAAAAGTTTTGATAAACTTTTACAAAATTCCTGCAAAAAATTGCATAGGATGACAAATAAATAAAATCATATATAATGTGACATCATAATAGCATGAAGGAAGCTATTCAACAATAAAGTTCATGAACAAGAATTGTGGGCCTCATTGATTTCCCATGTCAAGGCATGAACAAGAATTGTGGGCCTCATTGATTGCCCATGTCAAGGCATGAATAAGAATTGTGGGCCTCATTGATTGCCCATGTCAAGGCATGAACAAGAATTGTGGGCCTCATTGATTGCCCATGTCAAGGCATGAACAAGAATTGTGGGCCTCATTGATTGCCCATGTCAAGGCATGAACAAGAATTGTGGGCCTCATTGATTGCCCATGTCAAGGCATGAAAAATGAATTGAACAAAATCAAATATATAGCACAGCTTCACTGGGTATTAAAGTACTTTATATTTTAAATTGCACAGCTGCTAGTAGCTATATCAAAGTGGTATTTTGGTTCTAATCTTTGAAATTTAACAGCATTTATGTATGAAGATGTCCTGATACTAGTACATTCTACTTATTCTTATAAAAGATATTTTATGTGAGTGGTTTCAATTTGTGACACCACATACAAAATGTAAAATGTTTAGCGAATGTCAATATTTGTGTGTGAATGATATTTAAGGAGTTAATGCTTGTAACAAAAAGATCAAAGAATGGTAAATCTGAGAGTTTTGGGGGATGCAATGTTCAATTTGTAATGACAAAAGTATTTATATTTTAAGATATGACTTCATCATTTTGAATGTATTTTAACTTCTAGCAAAGACACAAATGAGCAAATTCACTAAAGTGTCAGTGATAAACAACTGTCTATAATGTTGAATATTCTTTCATGAAAAATTCTAATAATTTTTTATATAAGTTTGTGAATGGCTGTTACAAATTTATTCAATACTTTAACAAATTGTCTTTTCTAATAAACAAAGATATTTTTTGTACAAGTGGGTAAAAATGTAATTTACAAATAAATAGAATAAAACAATCCTTAAAAGTGTAGCCACTTGCAAAACTGTATGTCAGCAAATTTTGGATAATTTTGGTGGATATTGAGTTATTAGATGGTCATCATCATTGTGCTCCAAACATGTCCATAGGTGCTCAGATCCACTCCTGAGCAAGTCTCGGAATGTCCAGCGAATGACGACTCCAGTTCTGTGTTGGTTGATTCGTCTTCTTATATGCCCACTAAGTTTCTCTTTTCTGGCGGTGCCCATCTTAACTCCCATCTCTTTTATCTGAAGGAGTGATGTGGACTCATGGTTGTCGAAGTCCTGTGTCCTTCCCATTTCATGGAAGGCATTGATAATGTTCACCCAATCCATTGGTTGACCATCAAACAATAGCACAGCTAGCCAATCTGTCCACTCTTTCATTTCCCTGTACTTCGCATGTTCTGGGACATAGACAAAGGTGACCTTACATACGTATTTTTGACTTCCGTAATGACTCTACCCACTGCATACATACAGTTCCCAACTCCACTTTTCTTATCATGCTCATCGAATCACTCAGTATACATGCGTGGGTGTAGTCTTGTGACTCTAACCAGATGAATGCCTTGGTCACTGCTATCACCTCCATCGTCATGCTACTCATGGTCATAATGTATGCACCACTGTTTTCCTTGACTATTCTGCCTGCTGAGCATGCTGTAAATGCCCATGCACTCCTTTGGTGTCATCTTATAGGTCCGTCTGTATAGATGACTGCATCTTTCTCATTGGTGTTATCCCAGATGAGACCATTGACCTTCATTTTGACCACGACTGAGTCCGGTTCCCTACATTTCCTGTTGAGTGTGACAATACACACGAATGTCCCTTGAATGACGTAGGCACTGGTATCCACTCCTCGCCAGCATTGATATTGGTAAGCCCACAGACCTGTTTGATGACATCTACTCGGCCCACCCATGATTTGCCTCTTTTTTTAACCTGACACCCTTTCCTGTGTTGTTTTGATGGTTAAGTATGGAAGATGTTTTTATGGATTTAGAAGCCTGTGAGCTGATGCCCTTTGGCACATTGCCATGTAATGATATCTGCAGGTATTTCTGAGTTGCCTTGTAGCTCTATAAAAGATGTTCATTTATCCGGTCTTTGAGGAAGTAGAGTTGATCTGACATCGGTTGAGCTTTAGATGTTCCTGGAAATGAAAGTAGATCACCACCAATAGAGAAATAGGATTAAAAAACACAGAACTAGGCTGCAATACAAATTCAGCTTGTGGGTACAGTAAAGCTGGTGATGAGTAGAGTTAAATATTGTATGTTTGATCTTAGCCATTGGCTCTTAGATCCTGGTGATGAAATGACTAGAGTGAATTTTTATTTTCAGATTCTTACTCAAAAGGGTACATCTTGTCTGTCCTAGAAGGTAATACAATGCAATAGGTCTTCTATATCAAAGTTCCAATCACCACAGACATACACTGTTGCTATATAACTCAATAGAAATAATACAGTGATGTTTTGATCCATTTTGAGTGCTGATCCTGCAAGAAACTATGTGGTCTATAAGTTGTTTCTCCACATTTATTCACTTTTGGACATGACAAACAAATCCCAGCTTGCAACTAATGAGTTAAGTAGAAAAACCATAAAAATACATATAGTGTCTATGTCAAAAAAGATTACATTTTCATTTTCTAATCCTCCAATTTTTAAATAAATAATTCAATAACTTTATTTCTCTATGTATTTTATCTCTTCCCCCCCCCTCCCACCCATCTGGACTTATATATCTCTTTCTTCCCCTGTATCTCACTTTCTTTCAGTCTCTCAATAAATGTATGACACTCTTTTAAATTAGAAAATTTTTAACTAATCAGGGGTTCCCCTTGAGATCATTATAGATATTTCATTTCTATATCTGCCTCATCACACCTTGATTCAATCCTTCAACAAATATAACATACAAATTCTGCATCATTATTACAATAAAATTATATGATACAATCAAAGAGATATTGACAATAACAAATTCTGCATTATTATTACAATAAATGTATATGTTACAAGTAAGAGATGTTCACAATAACACAAATTCTGCATTATTGTTACAATAAATTTATATGTTACAAGTAAGAGATGTTCACAATAACATAGACTTAAATATAAAATAGCATTTTTACATTTGCGTCCCGTTGTTTCAGACTCACTTTCAACAAAGAAATATTGAGAAATGGTAGAGGTGCTCTTTTAACACTGTAGAAGATCACCCTAAATATTTTACTTTCATTTGCCTCAAACATTTCTCTGTAGAGTTGATTTTCAATGCCTCTTCATATTAAAACAAAAGCAATAACAAAAACAAAAAGAAGCAGGCTAAATGTGGAAGATGGCATGATCTTTGTTTTAGAAACATTCCGCCATGCATTTTGAAAGTGGTTGTCCAGATGCATCATTCTTCATCAGCAATGTTATTAAATATTACATTAGATTTATAACTGATAATCCTCTTTCAATGTATTTAATTTACTTTATTTAAATGTCAATTTTTTATGAAAATATGACTACAAAAGAAAGATTTACAACCACTAGAATGAACCATCACAGAAGAATGCTTAATGTAACAAAAAGGTATGACATGCAATGGCAAAGATATTAAAAAGAAAAGTAGATGTCAGACCAATTCTGAGTTTCATTAAAAAACAAGAAATTAAATAATTTTGACATAACATCCAAAGCATCAGAGGAAACAGCAAAAAAAAAAAACAGCATCCAACACCAAAGAGATGAATCAGCAGAAACAGAAAAGAGCATCCACCTGCAAAAAAAGAAAAGAGCATCCAACTGCAGTTAGATGAAACAGCAAAGAAAAGAAAAGAACACCCAACAGCAATCAAATGAAACAGTAAAATAAAATAAAAAAGATGACCTCTAAGATGGTGCAGTGAAATTTAAAATAAGACAAATGATTTCAACAAGTTGATAAGTGGCAAATAAATAATAATGAAAGTAGTAGTAGAAGATCTCAAATACTATTGCTGTCATGTGACATGACAACAAGCAAGCAGTGGTGGATGTGTAAAATAAACACAAAATGGTATTAAGAACATTACGTTATAAACTATAATTAGACCTCTTTATCCATTTTAAGATTTGTACTTGCCTGCTTTTTGTGTTTGTTTTTTATAATATTATGTGTTGGTTTGTAGCTGATGAAGGTTTTGCCGAAATTTCTCATCTTTCTATAGATTTACTTTTCTGTAGCTCTTCTTGCATCATCACGTGATATTCAATATATTGTATATTTTATATTTGTCCCCTATCCCCAAGCAATGGAAAAGTGGACTTATGATGCAGAAAAGCAAGCCAAATTTTTGGCAAAATGATATCATTATTGACAAAGAAAGAAATCATAACATATTTTGAAAAAAAAACTTGAAAGCTAGATTGGAATAACTAAGTTAAATGTGCAATTCAGAGAAAGCCATAAGGAGTCCGGGTTGCTGACTCACCTTTTGTCTACCAGGAAATCCTCCAGAATTGGCACCTGGAATGTATGCACCCTAAATGAACAAGAAAAAGCTGCACATGTATGTAGCAACAGAAATTAGAAATTACAAAATAGATATTCTAGGACTGTGTGAAACAAGATGGCTAGGAATGGAAAGGATAAAACTAAATACAGGAGAGATGATTTTATCATCAGGACACCAGGAACCTGGAGCACAACATAGTCAATGAGTTATCATAATGCTATCAAGGAATGCACAGAAGACACTGATAGAATGGGAAGCAGTAGGGCCAAGACTAATGAGAGCAACATTTAAAACAACAAAAAACAAAGCAAAAATACACATTATCCAATGCAACGCACCAACCAATAATAAGGATGATTTAGTTAAAGGTGAATTCTATAAACAGTTGCAATGTCAGATGGATAAAAGATGAGCCAAGGATATTATAATCTTGATGGGAGATCTAAATGCAAAAGTAGGATCAGACAACAGAGGCTTCGAAGAGATTATGGGGAAAACATGAACTTGGAGAAATAAATGAGAATAGAGAGATATTCGTGCTCTTAATCAAATGAGCCTAGGAGGAACAATATTCCAACATAAAAATACATAAAGCTACATGGGTGTCATCAGATCATAGAATGGAGAATCAAATTGCCCATATATGTATTAATAAGTTGAAATCATCCATACAGAATGTAAAAGTATATAGAGGAGCAGATGTGGCTTCAGACCATCATCTTGATAGCCAAACTTAAACTTAAACTAAAAAGATACTACAATAAATAAGGGTAGAAAGTATTTCAATGTATAATTTATTAAAGAACAAGGAATTAAAGACAAATTTGTAGTAACAATATCAAACAAATACCAAGTCGTCCAACAACTAGAAAATACAATCAATATAGAAGATCATTGGAAACAGGAAAAGGATATATGGAAAGAGACAGGCAAAGAAACGCTGAGGGAAAAGAGAATGCTAGAATAAGGCATGGATGACAGATGATTATAGACCCTGGATAAAATTAAAGAAAGAAAGAATAAGAAAGCAGACATAAATAAAGCAAAATGAGAAGTAATAAAGCCAAGACACAGGAAGCTTACACAGAGGTGAACAAAGAAAGTGAGAGATGCATTAAGGGGGTAGGGTAAGATGAAATATATAGATGAACTAGTTAAAGAGGCAGTGGAAGCAGCAAATAAAGGGAATATGAAAGAACTGTATAACAGCACAAAGAAATTAAGTGGAAAATACAAATAGATAAATGCTTATTAAAGATAAGAAAGGAAATCTGCTTAGTAATATAAGGGAACTAATGGAGAGATGGAAATAGCACTTTGAAGAACTTTTGAACAGACCCGGCTCAAATAATCCACCAGATTACTAGCAGCAGTAGAAGAGTTACACCTACCCTATGGAAACAAGCAAGGAAGAAATAATGAAAGCCATCAAGCTATTAAAAAAAAATGGTAAAGCCACAGGAACCAGGTGAAATTCCTTCGGAAGCCATCAAAGCAGATATTACACACCTCTACCAAGATGTTACGTAATCTATTAGATAAAATTTGGGAGAGGGAAGAAATACCAAAGACTAGAAAGAAGGTTATATAATCAAACTTCCAAAGAAAGGAAGTTTACAGCAGTGCACAAAATATAGGGGAATTATGCTACTATCAGTGCCAGAAAAGATATTAAGCAGAATCATTCAGGAGAGACTAAAACAGGCCATAGAGAAACGTTTAAGAGACGAATAAGCAGGTTTTAGGAAAAACAGATCATGTGCTGATCAAATAACTACCCTATGTATAATAATTGAACAAAGTTTAGAACTTCAGTCCCCACTTTATATTGGATTCATAGATTACGAAAAGGCATTTCAGAATTTAGACAGAGGAATGCCTTGGAAGTTGCTGAGTCAATACGGAATCCCCACAAAATTTATTAATCTGTTAAGAACAATGTATGAAGAAATGAAATGCAGTGTGGTGCATGAAGGGCAGCTTACAAAAGCATTGAAATAAAAACAGGACTAAGGCAGGGACGCCTTCTATCTCCATTTCTCTTTCTACTCGCCATAGATTTGATTATAAAAATAACTCAAAACAACAGAAATGGAATCCAGTGGTCACTGACCAAGCAACTTAATGATTTAGGCTTTACTGATGACATAGCTCTCCTATTACACAAACATCAATAGATGCAAGATAAAATGAGCATACTTGATGAGAGCTCACAACAGATAGGAATGAAATAGAGATAAGAACAAAATATATGAGATTTAATGCAGTGGGCAATAAACCAAATAAAATTAGGAGAAATTACCACTACTAAACATACAATCTTACATATATCTTGGCAGTAATATAGACAAAGAGGGAGGAACAGAAAATGATACCAAAATAAGGATATCAAAAGCAAGAGGAGCATTTCTTCCACTGGGAAACATATGGAAGTCCAAAGAAATTTGGTTAAACACTAAAATAAAAATGTTCAACTCCAATGTTAAATTAGTCTTAATATAAGACTGTGAAACATGGAGAACACCCAAATTTCAATCATGAAGATACAGACTTCATTAATGGATGCTTATGCAGAATAAAAGAAATGGAAATGGCAGGACAAAATCACTAACATAGAATTATGAAATGTACCAGTCAAAATACCTATGGATAAAGAGATACAGCGAAGATATTGGTGTGGATAGGACACACACTGCGGAAGCCAACTGAGAGTACACAACAGGTCCTTTTTTGGAATCCCCAGGGGAAAAGACAAAAAGGAAGACCAAGGAATTCTTGGAGAGACAGATCGAAGCAGAGATGAAGATGATGGGGAAGACATGGAATGATCTTAAAAGAATTTGCAAAAAACAGAACGACTTGGAAAGTGTTGAAGACCTATGCTCCAGTGGGAGCTAAAGGTAGAAGAAAAAGAAGACCATGCTTGCTGGGGAGCCACGATAGCTCAGTGGTTAGTGAACTGGACTACAAAGGACAACAGGTAGGGTTTGATCCCAACCAACGGCTTCCGGGTTCACTCAGCCTTAAATGGGTACCAGATTTTTTTCAGTAAAGTAAAGTGGTGTACGGGCGTAATACCAACAACATTACCCCAAAATCATGTGCTGAAGGTCTGTAAAATTTATGGTCACTTAACACCATATTTTCCTATATGCCACTTGGCGTGACGGGGCTTTTTAATTTTTAAACCATGCTTGCTGGGGTAGGTGATCATGTGTTTCCATAAATTTTTATATCGGTATATTTTTTAAAATGTTGACTAAAAATAGAGCATTTCTGAAATTGTCTTGCATCTTTTCTATATTTTAGCTGTAATGGCTACCTACTACAATTTTTCAGTTGTCTTAGCTGTCACAAAAAAAAAAAAAAAAAAATCACCAGCGTTACAATATATCACAGTTCCAAGATAATATCTCAGCTGTCACAAAATATGCTAGCTGTCATAAAATATACCAGTTGTCACAAAATATCCCAGTTGTAACAAAATATCCCAGCTGTCATAAAACTATACATGTGTCATAAAATATGCAGCTGTACCAAAATATCCCAGCTGTAATAAAAATATTTCAGCAGTCAAAATATATCTCAGTTCACACAAAATATCCCAGCTGTAACAAAATATCTAATTTGTCACAAAATATGCCAGCTGTCACAAAATATTCCAGCTGTCACAAAAATATCTCAGTTATCACAAAATATTCTAGATGTCACAAAATACCCCAGCAATAAAAAAAAATATCCCAGCTATTACAAAATCTTTCAATATAACAATATATCCCATCTGTCTTGAAATATAACAATTTATCACAAAAATTACCAGCTGTAGCACAATCATCATCATCATCAAGTACCGGGCCTACTAGTGTAGGTGATCATGTCTTTCCACAACTTCTGATCTCAGTTCTTTATCATTGCTGTTGTTGACCTTCTGACAAGCCATTCTCTTAAGCTGTCTGGTATTTTCTCTCTTTGCTTCATTCTTACCTCTTCGTCCCTCAATTGTTCCAGTTGTTACAATATATTCCAGTTGTTCTTTTCTCATTAAATGGCCAAAAAATGATGATTGTTGCTTCCTAATATTGGAAATTACCTCTTTTAGCTTAGACACAATATCCCAGCTGTAAAAAAAAATATTTCCAACAGTCAAAATATATATCAGCTCACACAAAATATCCCAAATGTAACAAAATATCCCAGCAGTCACAAATATAGAATTTGTCACAAAATATCCCAGCTATCACAAAGTCTTCTAGCTGTCACAAAATATTACAGCTGTAATAAAATATCAGTTTTCTCAAATATCCCAGCTGTGACATAAAATATATGAATTGTCACAAAATATCTCAGTTGTCAAAAAATATCAAAGATGTAACACAGTATTTCGGGTGTCAGAAAATATCCCACATGCAACAAAGTATCACAGTGGTAAAAAATATTCCAGCTGTCACAAAAAATTAGTGGTCACAAAATGTCACAACAGTAAGAAAATATCCCAGCAGTAACAAAATATCCCGGCTGTCACAAAATATATCAGCTGTACCAAAATATCCCTGATGTAATAAAATATATTCCAGCAGTCAAAATATATCTCAGTTCACACAATATATCCCAGCTGCAAAAAAATATCTCAGCTGTCACAGAATATATCATTTGTCACAAAATATCACAGCTGTCACGAAATATCTCAGTTATAAAAATTTCCAGATGTCACAAAATATCTCAGATGTCACAAAAAATCCCAGTTGTCACAAAAAATCTCAGATGTCACAAAAAATCTCAGATGTCACAAAAAAATCGCAGCAGTAAATAAATATCCTAGCAGTAAAAAAATATCCCAGCTATCACAAAATATCCCAGCTATCACAAAATATTCCAGCTATCGCAAAATCATCCAGCTGCCTCAAATTAGCACAGCAGTAACAAAATATCTAAGCAGTAGCAAAATATCCCTGCTATTAAAAATATCCCAGTTGTAACATAATATCCCAGTTGTCACAAAATAACCCAGCTGTCACAAAATATCTCAGTTATAAAATTTTCCAGATGTCACAAAAATCCCAGATGTCACAAAAAATCCCAGAAGTAACAAAAAATCCCAGCAGTAACAAAATATACAGCTGTCACAAATATCCCAGCTATCACAAATATCCCAGCTATCACAAAATCATCCAGCTGCCTCAAATTAGCACAGCAATAACAAAATATCTAAGCAGTAGCAAAATATCCCTGCTATTAAAAAATATCCCAGTTGTAACATAATATCTCCGTTTTTACAAAACAACCCAGCTGTCACAAAATATCACAGCTGTCACAAAAAATCCCAGCTGTCAAAAAATACCTAAGTTGTCACAAAATGTCTCATTTGTTTCAAAATGTTACAGCTGTAACAACATATCCCAGCTTCAACAAAACATTCCAACTGTCAAAAAACATCCAAGCAGTCACAAAACATCTCAGTTGTAACAAAATATCCCAGCTGTAACAAAATATCTAAGTTGTCAGAAAATATCCAGCAGTACAAAAGATCCCAGCTGTCACAAAATATACAATTTGTCATAAAATATAACAGCTATTGCAAATTATCCCAGCTATTATAAAAATATTCCAGCAGCAAAAAATATGTCAGTTCACAAAAATATCCCAAATGCAACAAAATGTCCTAGCTGTCACAAAATATCTCACTTGTCACAAAATATCCCAGCTATCACAAAATCTTCCAGCTGTCACAAAATATCTTAGTTATAACAAATATCCCATATGTCACATAAATATTCCAGCAGTAACAAAATATCCCAGCTGCCACAAAATATCCCATCTGTCACAAAATATTACAGCTGTAATAAAATATTACAGTTGTCTCAAAATATCGCAGCTGTGACATAAAATATCTGAATTGTCACAAAAGATCTCAGTTGTCAAAAAATATCAAAGATGTAACACAATATTTCAGGTGTCAGAAAATATCCCACATGCAACAAAGTATCACAGTGGTAAAAAATATTCCAGCTGTCACAAAAAATTTCAGTTGTCACAAAATGTCACAACAGTAAGAAAATATCCCAGCAGTAACAAAATATCCCGGCTGTCACAAAATTTATCAGCTGTACCAAAATATCCCTGATGTAATAAAATATATTCCAGCAGTCAAAATATATCTCAGTTCACACAAAATATCCCAGCTGCAAAAAATATCTCAGCTGTCACAGAATATATCATTTGTCACAAAATATCACAGCTGTCACGAAATATCTCAGTTATACAATTTTCCAGATGTAAAAAAATATCCCAGATGTCACAAAAAATATCCCAGATGTCACAAAAAAATCCCAGAAGTAACAAAATATACAGCTATCACAAAATATCCCAGCTATAACAAATATCCCAGCTATCACAAAATCATCCAGCTGCCTCAAATTGGCACAGCAGTAACAAAATATCCCAGCAGTAGAAAATTATCCCTGCTATTACAAAATATCCCAGTTGTAAAAAATATCCCAGTTGTAACATATATCCCAGTTGTCACAAAATAACCCAGTTGTCACAAAATATCACAGCTGTCACAAAATATGCCAGCTGTCACAAAATATGCCAGCTGTCACAAATAATCCCAGCTGTCAAAAAATACCTAAGTTGTCACAAAATGTCTCATCTGTTACAAAATGTTACAGCTGTAACAAAATATCTCAGCTTCAACAAAACATTCCAACTGTCATAAAACATCCAAGCTGTCACAAAACATCACAGTTGTTACAAAATATCTCAGTTGTCACAAAATATCCCGGCTGTCACAAAATTTATCAGCTGTACCAAAGTATCCCTGATGTAGTAAAATATATTCCAGCAGTCAAAATATACCTCAGTTCACACAAAATATCCCAGCTGCAAAAAATATCTCAGCTGTCACAGAATATATCATTTGTCACAAAATATCACAGCTGTCACAAAATATCTCAGTTATACAATTCACAAAAAAATCCCAGAAGTAACAAAATATCCCAGCAATAACAAAATATACAGCTATCACAAAATATCCCAGCTATCACAAAATCATCCAGCTGCCTCAAATTGGCACAGCAGTAACAAAATATCCCAGCAGTAGAAAAATATTCCTGCTATTACAAAATATCCCAGTTGTAAAAAATATCCCAGTTGTAACATATATCCCAGCTGTCACAAAATAACCCAGCTGTCACAAAATATGCCAGCTGTCACAAATAATCCCAGCTAACAAAAAATACCTAAGTTGTCACAAAATGTCTCATTTGTTACAAAATGTTACAGCTGTAACAAAATATCTCAGCTTCAACAAAACATTCCAACTGTCATAAAACATCCAAGCTGTCACAAAACATCACAGTTGTTACAAAATATCTCACTTGTCACAAAATATCCCAGCTGTAACAAAATATCTCAGTTGTCAGAAAGTATCCCAGCTGGAACAATTTGATCAGTCGTAACAAAATATTCCAGATGCTACAAAATATTTCAGATGTCACAAAATGTCACAGCAGTAACAAAATGTCCCAGCAGTAACAAAATATCCCAACAGTAACAAAATATACCAGCAATAACAAAATATCACAGCTGTCACAAAATCTCATTTGCCACAAAATATATCATTTTTCACAGGATATCAAAGCTATAACACATATATTGTGTTGTCAGAAAATATCCCACATGCAAAAAAGTATCCCAGTGGTAAACAAATATTCCATCTATCACAAAATGTCACAGCAGTAACAAAATATCACAGCAGTAACAAAGTATACCAAATGTCACAAAATATACCAGCTGTACCAAAGTATCCCTGATGTTATAAAATATATTCCAGCAGTCAAAATATATCTGTGTTCACACAAAATATCCCAATTGCAAAAAAAATATCCCAGCTGTCACAAAATACAGCTATCACAAAATATTCAAGCTGTCACAAAATATCCCAGCAGTAATAAAATACCACAGCAGTAACAAAATATACAGCTGTCAGCAAATATCCCAGCTTACAAAATCATGCAGCTGTCACAAAATATCTAAGTTTTCATAAAATATCCCAGCTGTTACAAATATACCAGCTATCACAAAATATCTCAGCTGTAAAAAAAAAAATTCAGCTGTAATGTCTCAGTTGTTACAAAATGTTACAGCTTATTGTTAAACAATGTACAGCTTAAACAAAATATTCCAGCTGTTACAAAATATCCCAGCTGTCATAAAATATACAATTGTCATAAAATATACCAGCTGTACCACAATATACTAGCTGTAATAAAAAAATATTCCAGCAGTCAAAATATACATCAGTTCACGCAAAATATCCCAACTGTAACAAAATATCCCAGCTGTCACAAAATATCAGTTATCACAAAATATCCCAGATGTCACATAATTATCCCAGCAGTAACAAAATATCCCAGCAGTAACAAAGTATCACAGCTGTCACAAAATATCTCATCTGTCACAAAATATCACAGTTGTCACAAAGTAGCCCAGCTGTCACAAAATACCCAGATGACACGAAAAAACCCAGCAGTAACAAAATATCTCAGCTGTCACAAAATAGTTCTCACAATATATGCCAGCTGTTACAAAATATAAAAGTTGTCACAAAATATTAAAGTTGTAACAAAATATCGCAGTTGTCACAAAGTATTTCAGTTGTCACAAAACATCACAGCAGTAAAAAAATATCAGTTGCAACAAATATCTCAGTGTCACAAAATATCCCAGCTATAACATAATGTACAGTTGTCAGAAATGTTACAGCTGTAACATAATATCCCAGCTGCAACAAGACATCCCAGCTGTCAAAATATCCCCTCTGTTACAAAATATCCCAGCTGTCACAAAATATCCCCTCTGTTGCAAAACAACACAGCTGTCATAAAACATCCCAGCTGTCACAAAATATCCCAGTTGTCACAAAAGATCACAGATGTTCCCATCTCCTGACATGACCCCAAGTGATGACTGTCTCCTGATGTTGGAAATTAGCTTTCATTTTTGATTTGGCCTCTTTAAGAACACCCTAATACCTCTTTTAGAAGATCCTAATTACTTTTTTAGAATACCCCCATTACTCTTTTATAACATCCCATTACTCTTAGAGCCATGTAATGAGAAGAGAACAACTGGAATATATTGTAACAACTGGAAAAATTGAGGGACGAAGAGATAGAGGGAAGCAAAGAGAAAAAATAACAGACAGCTTAAGAGAATGGCTTGGCAGAAGTCAACAACAGAAATAAATAGCTGCCAAGATCGAAAGTTGTGGAGAGACATGATCACCTACGCCAGTAGGGCCTGGGTACTTTGATGATGATGATTAGTCCATCGTCTGTTATGTCACATTTGCTTATGTCCAACGAGCAAGTCTTGAGCAGTTTTGGTGCCAGAAAATCTAAGCCAATGTCTGAGATAGCCTCCAGCCCAAGCGTTGAAGTAGCATAGCTTGTTGCAGTTCTTAGTTTTGTGAGTGACGGACACCTCTGTGAACTGGAAAAAGTTAAAAAAAGTGTAAAGTTTATAACAGGCCTTTTGAGCAATTATATATGTAAATGTTTGTAGATAGTCCAAATAAATATCTGTCAACAATTATAATATTTTTCTTTAAATGTTAATTGTACATAAACATAACACTAGTAAACATGTACAATTAAACATCATTCCTTTTAATATCTATCTATCTATCTATCTATTGACCTTTCGAGCCGTAACCGGCCCATAGGGCGTAGACCAAGATACACCTTCTCCTATATGAATTTTTGTTCTAGCAGTTTTCTTTTAAAGATATTTTATTAAATCTCGCCATCTGTCTCTGTTCTGTGCAAGCAGTTCTATCTCATTGAGGGAGCCGATTCCTGCTGCTCTTGCCTCTCTCATCAATGTTCTTCTCAGTGTCTCCCTGGGTCTTCCTCTTTTTCTTTTACCTGTTGTTTCCCATATGAGGGCTTGCTTTGCTATTCGATTATTATCTCTTCTCATCACATGTCCAACGTATGACCATCGTCTTTTCTTTATTACTGAAGATATTAGTGGTTGATTGGCGATTTCTCTAATTTCCTCGTTTGTTTTGAATTCGTTCCATTCTATACCAAGTATTTTCCTTAGACATTTATTTTCGAATGCGTTCAACTTTGTTTCTATATCTCTTGTTGTTTTCCAGCGTTCACATGCATACGTAAGGGTTGATAGTACATTTGATTTGAATAGCCTAAGTTTTGTGTTTGTGCTAATGAGTTTTGATTTCCACAACTTTTCAAGGCTTCTGAAAGACATTGCTGCTTTAGCCAGTCTGATTCTAATTTCTTTGCTCGTATCCCCTTCTCGATCAATGTGACTTCCAAGATAGATAAAGTGATCGATCTCTTCTACTGGTTTGTTTTCCATGTATATTTTGTCACTTGTTGGAATTAAACTTTTCATGACTTTAGTCTTTTCATGATTGACCTCAAGCCCAATTTTGCTGGCTATTGATGATAGTTCATTTGTGTTTTCCTGCATCGTTTTTATCTGACTGCTGATGAGAACTATGTCATCAGCAAAGTCGAGGTCCTCCAAATGGTCTCCTTGTATCCATTCGATGCCTTTATTACCAGTGCAGCATTTCTTCATTATGAAGTCCATAACAATTCCAAATAACAAGGGCGATAAAATACATCCTTGTTTAACCCCAGTTTCTATTGGGAAACATTCGCTCAGTCCTTCCTCTGTTCGAACTGCACATGTGTAACCATCATACATGTCTTTGATAATATTTATGATTTTTGATGGTAAACCATATTGCTTCAGAATTTTCCACAAAGAATCTCTATGAATACTATCAAATGCTTTTTTGAAGTCGATGAAGTTAAGTACAAAAGGTTTTTGCTTTTCAATATGTTCCTCCAATATAAGTCGTAGAGTGAAAATGTGGTCAAGACAGCTTCTCCCTTTTCTAAACCCAGCCTGTTCTTCACGCATTACTGTATCTATTGAATCCTTTATTCTATTTAGGATGATTTTACAGAATAACTTTGAGGCAACTGACAAAAGTGTCACGCCTCTCCAGTTGTTACAATCTCTAAGATTGCCCTTTTTTGGGATCTTAACAATGATTCCTTTTTTTCCATTTATGAGGCGTCTTCTCTGTTTTCCAAATGATGTTGAACATTTTTTGGAGATGTATTAAATTATGGCTATCAATTGCCTTGAGGATCTCAGCTGTTAACTTATCCTCTCCAGCAGCCTTGTTATTGGTCATTACCTTTTAATATATGGAGGAATAATGATGTTAGTGATCATATTTTTTTATGACCAACAGGACTTTTATAAAAGTTGTGACCAGAAACAAGCAATGCTGCACTACCTTTTCACATCAAATGGTAGATGTGTAAATACATTTTTGAAGCAGACCATATATAAATACAGATACAGAATGTGTAAATTAGCAGTAGATAGTAGTGATAGTTTTTTCGGCCCTAACAACAACAACAAATATTATTCTGGAATGTGCGAACAATGGCCGCTCCGACGAAACATGCACAGGTCGCGAGCGAGATGGACAGGATACGATCTAGATATTTTAGGATTAAGCGAAATGTGCTGGCTTGGAACAGGTAGGAGATCTATTGATAATAAAATAGTAGTTTTTTTTGGAAGGGAAGATGGAAAACACCGTGAAGGAGTTCAGTAGGCATAATGATGACAGACAAAGCTGCAAGAAGTTTATTAGAATGGGAACCGGTAAATAGCCGTCTGATACGAACACGCTACAAAACAAAACATTTCGATTATTCAATGTTATGCGCCTACTAACGAAGCTGATGATGAAGTTAAGGACGATTTTTATAACCAACTGCAACAACTTATAAACAAAATACCAAAACACGATCTTTTAATTGTAATGGGAGATTTCAACGCCAAAGTGGGACAAGATAACGCAGGAGTGGAACATGTGATGGGGAGAGAAGGCTGTGATACTACAAGTCAGAATGGAGAAAGATTAATAGAATTATGTTTAATAAATTTAGTTGTAGGTGGGACATTATTTCCACACAAAAATATTCACAAAACAACATGGATATCTCCTGATGATAGAACCTCAAATCAAATTGACCACCTATGTCCTATGTCTATGTATTAAACAACAATTCAGATCTGAGATCATCATTGATAGATGTAAGAGCATACAGAGGTGCTGATGTTAATAGTGACCACAACCTGTGCATTGGGAAAATAAGATTAAAATTTAGAAACCAACAGAAGAGGTCAATTACACATAAAATTGATAGTCATAAACTGAAAGATGAAGCCATAAAGGAAAAGTTTAACATAGAGCTAAGTAATTGTTATACAGCACTCGGTGAAATAGACTTAGATATCAATGAAATGTGGGCTCACAGAGCAAAATACTAATGACAGCAGCAGAAGCAAGTGCTGGACTGAAGAAAATGGAAAAACGAGCTTGGATCTCAGACACCACATGGAAATACATCAAAGAAAGAAGAGAAGCGAAGAGAGCCATGACTAATGTAAAGACAGATCTTGGAAAGGTTCTGGCAAAAGCAACATACAAAGAATTAGACAACAAAGTGAAAAGTTCAGCAAGAAGAGATACAAGAGCTTATATAGACAATTTGGCAGAGAAAGCAGAGACAGCTGCAATTACAGGAGACAGCGGAACTCTTTATACTGTACAAAAGATGCTGACAAACACCTATACATCCAGTGGAACACCAATTCTAGACAAATCTGGATTAATGCTAACAACAAGCGCAGACATAAAAGCCCGTTGGGCGGAACACTTCAAAGAAATTCTTAACCGTCCACTACCCCACAGTTTAATAGATTTTGAAGCTGAAACACCAGCAGCAGAATTAGATGTAAATTTAGATGACTTCACCTTGAGTGAAATAGAGACCACCTTAAAGCTTATGACCAATAACAAGGCTGCTGGAGAGGATAAGTTAACAGCTGAGATCCTCAAGGCAATTGATAGCCATAATCTAATACATCTCCAAAAAATGTTCAACATCATTTGGAAAACAGAGAAGACGCCTCATAAATGGAAAAAAGGAATCATTGTTAAGATCCCAAAAAAGGGCAATCTTAGAGATTGTAACAACTGGAGAGGCGTGACACTTTTGTCAGTTGCCTCAAAGTTATTCTGCAAAATCATCCTAAATAGAATAAAGGATTCAATAGATACAGTAATACGTGAAGAACAGTAGGGTTTAGAAAAGGGAGAAGCTGTCTTGACCACATTTTCACTCTACGACTTATATTGGAGGAACACATTGAAAAGCAAAAACCTTTTGTACTTAACTTCATCGACTTCAAAAAAGCATTTGATAGTATTCATAGAGATTCTTTGTGGAAAATTCTGAAGCAATATGGTTTACCATCAAAAATCATAAATATTATCAAAGACATGTATGATGGTTACACATGTGCAGTTCGAACAGAGGAAGGACTGAGCGAATGTTTCCCAATAGAAACTGGGGTTAAACAAGGATGTATTTTATCGCCCTTGTTATTTGGAATTGTTATGGACTTCATAATGAAGAAATGCTGCACTGGTAATAAAGGCATCGAATGGATACAAGGAGACCATTTGGAGGACCTCGACTTTGCTGATGACATAGTTCTCATCAGCAGTCAGATAAAAACGATGCAGGAAAACACAAATGAACTATCATCATAGCCAGCAAAATTGGGCTTGGCTTGAGATCAATCATGAAAAGACTAAGTCATGAAAAGTTTAATTCCAACAAGTGACAAAATATACATGGAAAACAAACCAGTAGAAGAGATCGATCACTTTATCTATCTTGGAAGTCACATTGATCGAGAAGGGGATACGAGTAAAGAAATTAGAATCAGAATGGCTAAAGCAGCAATGTCTTTCAGAGCCTTGAAAAGTTGTGGAAATCAAAACTCATCAGCACAAACACAAAACTTAGGCTATTCAAATCAAATGTACTATCAACCCTTACGTATGCGTGTGAAAGCTGGAAAACAACAAGAGATATAGAAACAAAGTTGAACGCATTCGAAAATAAATGTCTAAGGAAAATACTTGGTATAGCATGGAACGAATTCAAAACAAACGAGGAAATTAGAGAAATTGCCAATCAACCACTAATATCTTCAGTAATAAAGAAAAGACGATGGTCATACGTTGGACATGTGATGAGAAGAGATAATAACGAATAGCAAAGCAAGCCCTCATATGGGAAACAGGTAAAAGAAAAAGAGGAAGACCCAGGGAGACACTGAGAAGAACATTGATGAGAGAGGCAAGAGCAGCAGGAATCGGCTCCCTCAATGAGATAGAACTGCTTGCACAGAACAGAGACAGATGGCGAGATTTGATAAAATATCTTTAAAAGAAAACTGCTAGAACAAAAAAATTCATATAGGAGAAGGTGTATCTTGGTCTACACCCTATGGGCCGGTTACGGCTCGAAAGGTCAATAGATAGATAGATAGATATATAAATATGTAAATATTTTAACAGTGACACAAATTCTATCACCAAGCTTGTTTAAACTAATCAATGAGAAAATCTTTAAAAACATCACAAAGATGCCAGGCATAAACAATAATGGAATGATAGCCATTAACCTAAGATATGCTGATAATACTTATTACTAGCAGAAAATCCTATGAAATAAACATGATAAGCAAAAAATATGGATTAGATCTGAATATCAAAAAGACTAAAACTATGATCATAAACAAAGAAAGTACTCAAAACCTACAAGTGGATATCAAATTTCAAGAAATACAGTTGAAGAAAGTTCAAAGCTACAACTATTTTGAACATACTATAACCAGTGATGGAAAATGTAAAACTGGAGACAAAAAAAAATAGAAAATGGCAAAAAGTAATTTTAATGTCATAAAAAATATACTAACATCAAAACAAATAAAGCAGGGCTAAAACTAAGAATAGCAAAATGTTTTATCTTCTCAACATTCATGTATGGTGCTGAAAGATGGACATTAGTCAAGAAAACAGAACATAAAATTTAAGCTTTTCACATGTGGATTTATAGAAGAATAAGAATAATTGAAAGGAAAGAAAAGAAAACAAATGATTATTCTTCTTCTTTCCTTCCTCATTTGCCTTTCAGCATTGAGGGGGGGATATAATTTGCGGTCTTTTGCTCTTCTGTTCGCCTCGGCTGCTGTTTTGTTTCCTAGTGCTTCTAATATTCCATCCATCCATCTATTTCATGGTCAACCATTGGGTCTGGTATTCTCACATTTTTGAAGGCTCGTTGTGTTGTGTTTTGATTTTTCTGCTTTGTCATGCGGCCAAAAAATTGTCTCTGTTGTTTCTTTATTTATTCTATGGTGGGGCTATTCCTAGCTTTCTCCTCAGTTCTTCATTTCTGATCTTATCTTTCAGACTGTTTCCTGTCATTCGTCTGACATTTAATCTTAGTAGAGGTTATTTTTCATATTGTTCTTGCATCTAGGGTCCAGGTCTGGCATTGTAGCACAACGTTGGGATGAAGATTGTATTGTATAGTGCTCATTTTGCCTCTAGCATTATTTCCTTGTTGGACAATAGTGGTGATAACTTTCCAGTGATTTGGATTGACAAACAAACAAAGTCTTAAAACAACTAAAAATTAAAAGCGAACTAATAAACACAATTCAAACAAGACAAATGAGATTTTTGAGGCATGTTAAAGGACACTATGGTCTACTAAAAGTAAATAAATTTGATTAAATAGGGAAACTTCCGAGGCAATAATAGGGAATAACAGAAGGAAAAGGTATGTGTTAGCACTCAGAAAAAAATGACAAATAAACAACAACAGAAAAAACAAAGAACAATATATGGTCCGAAGCAGGATCGAACCCGTACTCCATGGCACTGCTCCTTGCCACGAGAAGCCGAATGCTTGGTACACAGCCACTCAGCTAATTAAAAATTAACTATTGTGAGTAGTGTCTTACATGAAGGCGTTTCTTGTACCAAGCGTTCGGCTTCTCGTGGCAAGGCGCAGTGCCATGGAGTACGGGTTTGATCCTGCTTCGGACCATATATTGTTCTTTGTTTTTTTCTGTTGTTTATTTGCCATTTTTTCCCCGAGTGCTAACACATACCTTTTCCTTCTATTATTCCCTATTATTGCCTCGGAAGTTTCCTTATTTAATAATATTTATTTATTATTATTTGTCTCCAGTATATAACCACTGGAAGCTACTATTCGTGCAGTTTTGTCCAATAAATGTTTGTCTGCAATACAAGCATTCAGTCCTATTGGGAGATACTTGCCTTAATAGGAAAGTACAGAAATTCAATTTATTTCCGATCTGTGATCGTAACCCTATGCTATAGTCATGGGAACGCCTTCATGTAAGACACTGCTCACAATAGCTAATTTTTAAATTAGCTGAGTGGCTGTGTACCAAGCGTTCAGCTTCTCGTGGCAAGGTGCAGTGCCATGGAGTACAGGTTCGATCCTGCTTCGGACCATATATTGTTCTTTGTTTTTTTTCTGTTGTTGTTCATTTGTCATTTTTTCCCGAGTGCTAACACATACCTTTTCCTTCTATTATTCTCTACTAAAAATCATCTTGGAAGGGAAAACGCAAGGTAAAAGAGGGAGAGGTAGACTAAGACTAATATGGACAAGTAACATCAAAAGATGGTCACATCAGCCTATGATAATCTTCATCATGAAAGCAAGAGACAGAGCAGAAAGATGCTCCATGGTAGCCAAATTTGGATGCGGAGACAGCACTTAATGAATGACATAAATGAAAATGTCAAATAAAATTTATACTGAGCTCTCTAAAGAAACAATTTTAAACCGATAAGCTGTGAAAGTTTGTATCTGCACTGCACAATTTTTATAAAATTTTTGTTTCCAATGTAAAGCAAGATTTTTTTTTTCTTTTTTGTTCTTCCAAAAAAAAGTTTCCACAGTCTGGTGTCACATGCTTCCTTGTATTAGCTATCAAAATGGTGGATGTACTGAATACATGTCAGAAACTATAAGCTGTGATTGAAATTCTCACAGTGGACATTTTTAAGCCTAAAACATTTCACAATGCTCTGTGGAATTTGCTTGAAGAGGAAGTTTTCAATCTCAATCTATGGCAGTCTTGACACAGAGAGGTTGTTAGTTCAAATCCGACTGTACAAGTTGGGATTTTTATTTGTGATTTCTCTCTGTGGCAACCACCCCTGGTCTCAACAGTGAGGCCTGACTTGAAACGTCAATTACACATCAACAGAAAAAATATGAGTACCTCTGAAGATGGAGTTATCTGCCTGAGTGGCCACTGTGCACATGGCTGCCAGGTAAAATGAATTAACATGCAAAATTCAGTTCCTAGGCTATAGGGACTTTGCCTTAGGTGAAAGCTGCAAATGCAGAAAAAAATATGTCTATACTGTACTTTTTCGGTTAACTATTTCCATACGGAGGCTTTTTATTGACGCAACAGAAGAGATTTCAGAGACAAAATTGTTCATGGTTTTAAGAATCAATCTATATATTTATATTTATCTAACATATAACATATTATATATGAAGGTTTAGATAATTTAACAAGATATAAGATTTCGCCAATATCCAGATGATATAAGTCATGTAAAAAGAATATGGTTTGATGATGTTCACGCTAATAAAAATGGAGCATGGCACACTACACAGCGAAACGTACATTGCCGGAATCGCATTGGCGCACAGTGCGGAAAAACGTACGGAAAGAGTTAATGTAATAAATTATTTTAAAGAAAAAAATCTGAGTACAAATGTTTGCGGTGATAAAAATAGCATGATACACATTACACGTAGACCAATATTTTCTATTACAAATATTTGGCTGTTAAACTTTGAAATGCAGGTGGTTGGTGAACTGGTACAACATGGTACTTACAACAATTTCAGGACTATTGGTTTCTTCAAGGCGGTGTCTTTTCAATAATTGCTATACTACCTTGGGTTTATACTTTTCTTCAAAGGTGAGTAAGGTAGAATTTTAGCAAAGAATGAGAAGCTCGGCCAGAATAAGAACATATGACAAAGTACACCGAAAACCCTGGGGTCATCTGATGGCAGCAGGGCATTAGAAGCAAGACAGTCATAGAAATATCTATCTATCTATCTATTGACCTTTCGAGCCGTAACCGGCCCATAGGGCGTAGACCAAGATACACCTTCTCCTATATGAATTTTTGTTCTAGCAGTTTTCTTTTAAAGATATTTTATCAAATCTCGCCATCTGTCTCTGTTCTGTGCAAGCAGTTCTATCTCATTGAGGGAGCCGATTCCTGCTGCTCTTGCCTCTCTCATCAATGTTCTTCTCAGTGTCTCCCTGGGTCTTCCTCTTTTTCTTTTACCTGTTGTTTCCCATATGAGGGCTTGCTTTGCTATTCGATTATTATCTCTTCTCATCACATGTCCAACGTATGACCATCGTCTTTTCTTTATTACTGAAGATATTAGTGGTTGATTGGCGATTTCTCTAATTTCCTCTGTTTTGAATTCGTTCCATTCTATACCAAGTATTTTCCTTAGACATTTATTTTCGAATGCGTTCAACTTTGTTTCTATATCTCTTGTTGTTTTCCAGCTTTCACACGCATACGTAAGGGTTGATAGTACATTTGATTTGAATAGCCTAAGTTTTGTGTTTGTGCTAATGAGTTTTGATTTCCACAACTTTTCAAGGCTTCTGAAAGACATTGCTGCTTTAGCCAGTCTGATTCTAATTTCTTTGCTCGTATCCCCTTCTCGATCAATGTGACTTCCAAGATAGATGAAGTGATCGATCTCTTCTACTGGTTTGTTTTCCATGTATATTTTGTCACTTGTTGGAATTAAACTTTTCATGACTTTAGTCTTTTCATGATTGACCTCAAGCCCAATTTTGCTGGCTATTGATGATAGTTCATTTGTGTTTTCCTGCATCGTTTTTATCTGATTGCTGATGAGAACTATGTCATCAGCAAAGTCCAGGTCCTCCAAATGGTCTCCTTGTATCCATTCGATGCCTTTATTACCAGTGCAGCATTTCTTCATTATGAAGTCCATAACAATTCCAAATAACAAGAACAAATAACAATAGAAATATAGGAGTATTAAAATACTTTTCCCAAACCCCACAACTTTTAAAAATAAAGAGACATTAGAATGTAAAATCCTCCATTACCTTTTTACATTTTGCCACAATGAGGTAATGTAGAGTCTACGTAATTTGGCCACTCTTGCATGCCTAGATCAGCTACACTTTTGCAATCACTCAGTCTCAGTTCTCGAAAGCTTGTCGAAGGAAGAATTTTTAAATTATTTAATGACATGACAAAAAGAGAATAATTAAAATTACAAAGAAAACAAGTTTTAAACATTTAAACTGAATATTTGAATATTTACTGAATGTTTATTTATTGTATAGAATATAATTTATTAACTGAATATTTATTTATTTTATGCTCCATGTGAATGCAAATCTATAACAGGTGAAATATACCAGATGGCCTATTAAAATCAATATTCATAGCCTTACCAAAGAAATGGGGAGCTGCGATAGCTCAGTGGTTAGTGAACTGGGCTACAAAGGACAAGAGGTAGGGTTCGATCCCAACCGATGGCTTCCGGTTCACCCAGCCTTAATGGTACCGGATTTTTTTCTGGGAAAGTAAAGTGGCACATGCATAATATTGACCACATTACCCCAAAAATCATGTGCTGAAGGTCGGTAAAATTTATGGTCACTAACACCATATTCCCTATACGCTATTTGGCGTGACATGGGTACTTTACTTTTTTTTTACGAAAAGAAATCTGGTGCGATTGAATGAGATCATCATCCCACAATAATCTTATGAGTCACACGTCCAAAATATTAGGAATCATCATGCGAAGAGTGCAAAACAAAATCAGTCTAAAAATTAGTGATGTTAAAAGTGATTTTGTTGGAGGTAAAGGTATGAACAATGACATATACATCATAAGATCTTTAATAGAAAGAGCCACAGAGGTGAAAACAGTTCTATGTTTCATAGAATATATATCAAATAATTTGATAAAGTAAAACACCAAGAAATAAGCAAATTTTTAGTAGGCATAAAAGTTGACATCAAAGATTAGTAACTTAAGGCAATTATTATTATTTGTAATATTGCAATGACATTATAATCGTATTTATATATAATTTTTACCTGCAGCAAACTTAATTGTTGTTTAATTAAAAACATGACAATAAGACAATGAATAATAATGTATGAAAATTAATCCATTTTCTATATAAAGATTGAAGTACCTTGTAGTTTAGAAATATTATTTTTAGAACGCATTTTAATCACTACTTGAGGATATTTTAAGTTATTTTGTTAGAGAATCTGAAATGTGAAAGTGTGCAGTGTTCCTGAAAATATGATTTGATTTTGACCACCTGCCCTTCATTTTGTGGGGATGAGATGAAAATAAAATATCTTGTTTACATAGGAAGCCTTCTTGAAAATAGTTCAGTTCTTTTTTAATTTTATGAATACTGTGTAATTATTAAATTGTTACAATTTAAACACAAATTAATTTCCTATAATTTGCATAAAAATTTAAAAGCACAATTATTTACTGCATAATTTCAATCTATGTACATTGCTAAACATGTCCGATAATTAATATTTTACAGAATATTATGAACTGTTTAAAAGGTTAAAGTAATAACTCTATGAATAAAAACTTAAAGAAAAAAAAAAAAATTTTCACTGACTTCATATAATAGCAAAAGAATATAATACTTTTAAAAACTATCTAAAAGATCTATATATATGTTTCATAGATTATACCAAAGCATTTGATAAAGTAAAGCACAAGAAATAATAAAAATTTTGGACGGCATAAACATTGAAGGCAAAGATTAAAGAATAATTAGAACATGTACTGGCAACAAACAGCTGGAAATCCCACAAGACAACAACAATTACAGATATGTTCAATTTATGAAGCAAAAGTGACTTACACTTTTAATTTTGGATAGCAATCACGGTTTAATATAACCTGAAAGACTTGGTCTGAGGCTAAACGGATCGTGCCTGGCCAAGAAGTGGGAAATAACTGCAAGACAGCAACATTGCACAAAGTTTGCTGGGAAATTCTATCAGAGAGACAGACACACATACATATTACTAATATTTGTAATAAATTAATGTGTAAAATAACAAAATTAATAGAATCACTAATATGACACTCTTTAGAATGAAATATAGCATGAAGTTGTGAGAAATCATGGTAGCTTTTACATCTCATCAACCAATTTTGAATTCCCTTATATTATTTCTAGAAATTAAAAGAGCATTAATTAATGATGAATGAAATCATCACAGAAGAGATATTTAAAAAGTACTTTGCTGCTCTTCAACAAAGCCAGTGTTTATTTTTTTGGCAATTTCGGGATACTTTTTAAAAAAAATACCTACTGAACAATTCCCATAAATTATCTGTAGAGCTCTTTTTTTCTCTACACATTGGCATAAATATATATATTTTTTATCTTTTAAATCCATCCTTAGCTTCCTTTTATTTGCTTTTCACCACTGCTGTAAATCTACCAACTAAAGTTAACATCGTTCCCAAAGTATTTGAAATCTTTCATCTTTAAAACTGTCAATTTAATGTAATAGATGACAGGTTGTTAATTTCACACATATAGGGTAAAGTTTAAAAATTAAATTTAACAGTTTGTTTATATCCTGTTTTAGTTTCTCCAGCTACTCAGTAAACTCTACATAGAACATCTTTCATTTTTATTTTATTTTTAATAATGCTGTCTTAATCAATCCACTGAGTGTCAAACCAAATATGATTGTGAGAAAACAAAGTTTAGAATTAATAATTTAATTAACACTGTCTGTTTATATCCAAAAAACAAAGAGAGCAGTTTGTTTTATTGTCTTATACTAAAATAATTATCTTAATTTTTGAAAAAAAGGTTCTCTTTTATTTATACTCTAACTTAATAAGAATGTCTATAAGATACAGCTTCTAATCCATTTTTATCCAGAACTGTATTAATTGTGATTGCAAAAATAATGTATGTGTGAGAGAGCTATTAATATTACTTATTTCATTTAGTTTATTTAATTTTAACATAACAATTGGTAGCTTAATGTAATTCTTATTACTATTTGTAATATTGGAATGACATAATCTTTATATATATATATATATATAATTTTTACCAGTGGCAAACTTACTTAGGTCTTTTGAAGTTATAATCATGCCAAATCATCATCATCAAGTACCAGGCCTGCTGGCATAGGTGATCATGTCTCTCCACAACTTTTGATCTCGACAGTTATTTCTGTTGTTGACCTCCAGCCAAGCCATTCTCTTAAGCTGTCTGGTATCTTTTCTCTTTGATTCCCTCTATCTCTTCGTCCTTCATGACAAATAGACAATGAATAATAATGAATGAATATTAATTCATTTTCAATACAATGATTGAAGTAACTTGAATTGTGGAAATATTATTCATAAAATGCATCTAATCACTATTTGAAGATATTCTAAGTTATTTTGTTAGAGAACCTGAAATAATATGGTCTCCATGTTCATGAAAATATTATTTGACTTTGACTATCCACTCTGCATTTTATGAGGATAAGGTGAAAATAAAATATATTGTTTACGTAGGATTCATTTTAATAACAATCGTGGAATTCTTGTTGAATTGTATGCATACTGGATTATTTTAAATTGCTATCATTTAAAAACAAATTAATTTCCTATAATTTGCACAAAACGTAGAACCACATTTATTTATTGAATTAATTTAAATCTATATTCATCTGCTAAACACGTCTAATGATTAATATATTGTTTACGTAGCATGCGATTTTGAGTAAAATCGTGTAGTTCTAATTAAATGTTATGCATACTGGATAATTTTTAATTGCTACCATTTAAAATCAAATTAATTTCATACAATTTGCATAAAACTTAGAAGCACATATATTTATCACATTAGTTTAAATCTATATGCATTGCGGAAAATTCCTAATGATTAATATTTTACAGAATATTATGAATTGTCTAAAAAGTTAAAGGTTTTCAGATTTTTTTATTATCATATATTAAATAATAAATAAATGAAAATATATAAATAATATCATGCATGTAAAATATAACAAATAATACTTATAAATAATACCCTAAAAAGGATACAAACAAATGTAAATATAATTATGTTATTTATTTCATGAAATTAGATCTTTCATTCAGTGTGACTGTCCTACCACATAATTTCTAAATTGTTACCATTAAACAAAATAGTTAATTTCCTATCTTTCTGGATCTAAGAATAATAAAGAACACTTACTGGCAACAAACAGCGGCCATAAGAACAGGAAATAAAATGGGAATGTCGAAAAAATAAAACAGGGTGTTAGGCAAGGTTTTGTGCTGTCACTAGATTTGTTTAATATTTATAGTGAGATTACTTTAAGATCCATAAGGGCATACCTGGAACAATTGGAGGTCATAATATACATAATCTAATGTATGTGATGATACAGTCTTAATCACTAAGAGTGAAGATGAGTTACACGAATTGTTAGACATTATAGCGAAGGAAAGCTAAAATATAGGACCCAGCCCTAATAGCGAAAAAACAGTAGTAATGGAAACAACAAAGATAAAGATATCACTGCAATGCATAATAAAGGCAAGTGGAAAAATGTTAAAACAGGTAAATTAATTTAAATATCTGGGAATAATTTTCACCTCAGATGGTAGATATTCAACAGTGATGAGATGCAGAATAGCTCAGGCAAAAGCAGCTTTCCAAAAAATGAGGAAGATACTATGCAATCCATTTTTTTTACAATAGAAACAAGAAAAAGAGTTCTTAAATGTTATGTATAGCCAGTCTTAACATATGGATGTGAATCATATACTATAGGACAACAGACAAAAAATCATTAGAGTCTGTAAAAATGTGGTTTTACAGAAGAATGTTAAGAATATTATGGACAGCTAAGAAGGGTAATGAAAACGTTCTGCAAGAGGCCAAAGCAAAAAGAGAGCTATTCCAATTTCCAAAGTTAGAAAAAAAACAATAATTTTTTGGCCATGTAATGAGAGGCGAACAGCTGGAATATATTGTAACAACAGGTAAAATTGAGGGACAAAGTGATAGAGGAAAGCACAGAGAAAAGATATCAGACAGCTTAAGAGAATAACTTGGCAGAAGTAAACAGAAATGATAAATAACTGTAGAAATCAAACGTTGTGGAGAGACATGGTCACCTACTTGATGATGATGGTGATTATATGCTGTTTTAGTTTCTCCATCTCACAGTAAACTAAAGATGGAAGACTTACCTTGATTGTTATTTAATTTTTAATAATGTTGTCCTAAATCAATCCACTGAAGATTGTCCAACCAAATATAGTTGTGGGAAACTGTAAAACAAAAAGAATACAAAGATTAGAATTAATAACTAAATTAAAGTACTGTCAGTTTTTATTCAACAAACAATGGAACAGTTTGATTTACTGTTTTGTACTAAAATTATTATATCTTTATTTTTTTAAAGAAAGGTTTCTCTTTTATTTACACTCTAACTACAATTTAGTATGTCTATAAGGTACAACTTCTAATCCATTTTAACCAGAATTTCTCTTTTAACATGACTGCAAAATAAAATGTGCCAGTGAGAGAGCTATTATATTACTAATTTCCTTTCATTTTATTATCTTAAAATAACAATTTAGCAACTTAGAGTAATTATGATTATTTGTAATATTAGAAGGACATTATAATCGTATTAATATATAATTTTCACCTGCAGCAAGCTTACTTAATTTTTTTAAAATTATTTTTTTTTCAGTTTAAAATTGAAGTCGAAGTAACTCGAATTGTGAATTCATTGTTAATATGACATATCATAATCACTACTTGAGGATATTCTAAGTTATTTTGTTAGAGAACTTGAAATGATATGACCTCTATATTTCTGAAAATATTATTTGATTTTGACCATCTACCTTGCATTTTGTGGGGATAAGGCGAAAATAAAATATCTTGTTTACATACATGGTGCCATCTTGAAATCAATCGAGGAGTTAGTTGAATTGTATGCATACTGGATAATTTTAAATCCTACCATTTATAAACAAGTTAAATTTTATAGAATTTGCACAAATCATATAAGCACATTTATTTATCGCATTAAAATTAATTTATATGCATAGCTAAACATGTTTAATGATTAATATATTTTTTAATAGAACGCCAGCCAATAATTTTGAGAATTATCGTGAGTACTAATTGTGAATGGTATGCAAAGTTGATAATTCTAAATTCTATCATTTAAAAACAAATTAATTGCATATAATTTGCACAAAACTTAGAAGCACTTTTATTTATCGTATTAATTTAAATCTATATGCATTGCTGAACATGTCTAATGATTAATGCTTTAGAGAATATTATTAACTGTCTAAAAGTTAAAAGGAATTACCCCAGGAACAATCACTGTACTTTACGAAAAATTACACGTTTGCAGTGGCTTCCCTTAATAAGCAAGGAAAATAATACTTTAAAAAATTCATATAGAAGTAATATTTTAGTTGCATCATAAATTAAAAGCACATGCACTTTGATTGATAAGATTTAATTTTATTGCATTGTAAGACACATTGCCTAATATGTTTCTGTGTATTTAAACATAAACAGTTTTAAGAAATAATTTTTTTTTCAAATGATATGCAAAATTGTGGCACTCTTAAAAAATTACAATAGCAAGAGATTTATATAATTAACTATTTTGTATGTAGTTTTCAGTGGTCCGGGTTTATGAAATTCTAGTGAATATTTATAAACCAACTGCCCAATTTTCTCTTTGGCTAAGACGCAAGGCTTATAAACCTTGTCCTAGGTGCAAAGCCGTGTTGCCTGCTCTAGCAACACAGACTGTGTCACGTCGGCTACGTGACACAGTAGTCTTTGGGTACTGCTTTGCTACCTCCCATTATGTCAAAGTTTGAACAGAAAATTGGGGGGGTGGAAGATGCGTGGTCGGACTAGGGTAACACCTGATGTCCTTAGTGTCGAGATTGCAATCGCACGTCTGTGTGCTGTTGAATCTGGGCTAGTTTCCACTAGCTAGGCAGCCCTAGCCTAGGGCATCAGTCTTAGTGAGGTGGGGATCCTGGGGACAGCAGCCCTTCCATTTACACAAATGACATGAATGGTTATCCCCTTAACTTCTATTCCCTACATTTCCTGTGGAGTGTGAAAATACACGAGAATGTGCCCCTGTATGACGTAGGCACAGGTAAATCCTCAGACCTGTTTGATGACATATGCTGGTCCGGGTTTATGAAATTCTAGTGAATATTTTCAAACCCGCCATTTTTCTATCTGGAGTTATTGTGTTTCAGTGCCATCGGATTTCATTATTGTGTGTGAAACTGTGGTGACAAATACGTCACTAAAAATGGAGGTGCCTCTTTTTGATCTAGAAGGAGACTTTGAGGGAAACCTCATTCATAGAAACGGCACTCTTGTGTAAATATTCATGGTCAGGAATTTCAAAAGTTAACTTTAACCTTCTGCTTGGAGTTCTGTCCGGACCCTTCGGTATCGGACAGAACAGCATCACCAGCCTGTACCGCTTGGACACCCCCTTCAAGTGGTACTTTACACTCAGTTCGGCGGCACACATCACGTTATACAAGAAGCTAGAGGGGAAAAAATAGATTTGGCTACACCAAAACTTTCCTTCGAAATCGAACACGTGGAGAAGGAAAAGCAGAAGGGGGTGATCCATTGGTTACCCCCAACCATCGATGAAGACCTTGTTCAGAAACTCGTCGCCAAGATGACAGGGACAAAGAGGCGGAGGCCAGAAGATTAGGAATAACATGCGACTGGATCTTTCGATATAACCCAGTAGAAGGTGTCACAATTCCTCACTATATGAAAGTGAGATCAAAAGTGGGAGAATTGTCACCACGTGGGTGACACTGCCAGGCCGCCGTACGCAGTGTACGCACTGTACCAGTGACGCCCACTGGGACAGTCAATGTCCTCTGAGAAAACAGAGGATAGAAAGGCGACGAGTCGAAGATCAAGAGAGGCAAATAATCATTGCCAACACAGAGATCCAGCAAAACCTCCCATCAGAGGAACCAACCCCTGTCAACCAGACAGAAACAAGAAATGAGACGGCCGAAAACAAGACCAAAATTGACAGTCACTTCAAAATTGAAGCGCCAAACAGTGACGGTTTCGTCACAGTCCATGCCGGCAAAAAACGCCGGCACACCAGCCAAAAGAAGAGAACTGCAGCAGAATCATCAGAGAGCGAAGAGGAGTCAATACAAGGAGAAATCCCAACAATGGGGTGTTTAATTATTAATACAGACACTGAGGACGACTCGACACAAGAGATGCCGACGCCACGGAAAAAAACAAACTCGAAAAAGAACAAAAATTTAACTGTTTTTTAAATTCGTTTGGAAAATGTGTATCATATGTGTTAATGTTCAACGACAGAGACACGTAAGTGTATCATCAGAAATTCTTTTATATTCATAACTTTTTACGTTACTTCTATATTAAATTGTGAGCATGTGGGTGAAAATACATGTTCTATTATAGTTATTTGTGAGTATGTGGATGAATGTACAAACTTTATCAAAATTATTTGTGAGCACGTGGGTGAATGTTCCTGTTTTATTTTAACTTGTTGTGAGCACGTGGGTGAATATATATGTTTTATTATCATTATTTGCGAGCACGTGTGTGAATGTACCTGTTTTATTTTAACTTGTTGCGAGCACGTGGGTGAATGTAACTGTTTTATATTAATTTGTGGTGAACATGTGAGTGAACTTTCCTTTTTTTCAAATTATTTGCGAGCACGTGGGCGAATGCAAGTGCAGGTCTGTAGGCACTTATATTGTCAAAACTACTTCATTTACAAATACTCATACTCTGTCATGTACATATGTCAATAGAATTTATTTTTATAAATCATTTGGCAAATGGCAGCAACTATTACCATCATAACATTAAATATTAAGGGCCTCAGGTCCAAATTAGATCACATCACAACACTCATACACAAACACAAGCCAGACTTCATTTTACTACAAGAAACAAACATACACACAGACGACCACGCATCCCGCATCACAACACGGCTAGGCCTAAGGCATGCGTGTTTCAGCCTAGCCACAAACAAAACAGGTTCAGGTGTGGCCATTTTACAACATCAGACAGGTGGACGATCATTAGGAAAGACAGAGATAGTGACGGCAGGACAGCAATACTTCAAGTAAAAGACGAAGACAAACACACATACACCATAGTTTGCATACACGCACCACCACATTACGGTCAGCAACCTATATTTTATGACAGACTAGACAGCCTGCTTGCAGGCTCATACAGGGGACAAAACATTATTTTAGGGGGAGATTTCAACTGCATCCTGACAGATATGGATATCATTGGTGGAGAGGTCAGGAAGCAGATAAGGAAAACAAATAAAGACGACAATCACCAACTAGATACTTTACAGACAATAATTGACACTCACGGTTTGACAGATGTGTATAGACAGACACACCCACACGGCATGGACACCACACACAAAAGCCACTTCTACAACAGGGCAACACGTTTAGACAGGATTTACGTCCCGTCCACAAACTTCATCAGCCAGGCCACACATATCACAATACACTCCAGTTTACAGACCACAAGGCAGTCATTGCAACAACTAACACCGCATTCACAAACACTCATTTCAGAGGTCACCTCACTGAAATTCAACAACACCCTACTGCAGAACAAAACATATACAGAACACATTAAACAAATTATTCAGCTATACACTGATGACAAAGACACAGAGGACATACAGCAACATTGGGAACTCCTCAAAAACACATACGGGAAAGAACACAGACATATGCACTACAGATAAACAAACACAGATTAAGACAAGAAAATTACTAGAAGAAGCCATCAAACTAACAAAACAAATAGACAGACATGCAACCAACATCCTCACACTAGAGGAGGAGTTGGAACAGCACAGACATCACAATTTCACGGAGCACTGCTTCGCACAGGCTTAAAAAACATCACACAGGAAACTCCCAGCAAACAATACATGGCAATAGAACAAAGCATACAAAGAAACAGACAAATAGGGAAAATAATAGACGCAGACGGCAACCACAGACCGACACTCCCAATATAACAAAAGCATTTGAAGACTACTACAGGAACCTCTATACGGAAAGTAACACACATCCAAACATACAAGACAAATTCATGCAATACACAAGGAAACTTCCAGACGCTGACAAGGAAAAACTAGACGAAGAACTCACATTAGCTGACATAACAAACGCAATACAATCAATGCAAAAGAACAAATCTCCGGGACCTGACGGTCTCACAATAGAATTCTTCCAACATTTCTTTCCTCTCCTAGGCCCTCTTCTTCTCAAATGTACACAGACTCATTCACAAGAAACAGCTTCCTCCAAGCTTAAACATGTCTTACATAACATTACTCCGCAAAGACAACACAGACAAATCACTTCTTAAAACTACAGACCCATTTCACTACTTAACACAGACTACAAGATACTAACAAAAGCACTAACAAATAAACTAAAACCCTTCATGGCAACACTCATTCACAAAGATCAACAGTGCAGTGTACAGGGCAGAAACATCCACCACCACACACATTTTATACGAGACATCATAACGTACACTCATGACAAAGACAGTCGTCTTCTATTCTATCTCTCGACCAAGAAAAAGCCTTCGACAGAGTATCTCATTCCTTTCTCCACAAGACACTACTGAACTGCAACTTAGGAACAAGCTTCAGACAGTGGATACACATTCTGTATTCTAGACCTGAAAGTAAAGTCCTAGTGAACCATTCGTTCACAGAGGCCTTCGGACTAACTAGATCAGTCCGACAGGGATGTTCTCTCTCTCCTTTACTTACGCTTTGACCATAGAACCGCTCTAGAGAGCATCAGACAAGACAGTTCCATTAAAGGTACATTCACACCAGGGAAAGGAGAGCAGAAATTGTTAGCCTACGCTGACGATACTGTCTTCTTTCCATCAAACATCACATCAATAGACAACATCCTCAATACTTTCACAGAATTCGGGAAAGGTAGCGGGCACAGATAAACACACATAAATCATTCATCATGGGCATAGGCAGGTGGAAGAACAAAGTGGACTTTCCCTCTGCTCTAACACCTGTTCCTAACATCAAGTTGTATGGAATTATATATCCTTGCAACCCAAACAGAACACACACAAACCAACATGGCAGAACCTAGTCACACAGATAACAGACATGCTGCAGAGATACAAATACAAAACATCCACAATTTTTGGCAGAACAATCATTGTAAACACTTACATCATTCCAAAACTAATATACATAGCTACCGTTTTTATCCACCTCAGCAAACAATAACAGAC
>JAVIAB010000001.1:24742694-24752694 GCA_032433765.1 Megaustenia siamemsis
TTTTCTTATATGGCTAAATCTAATGTTTCATTGATTGTCTTCAGCTCCTTTCTAAGCAAATAAACCTTACCTTCTGTTGTTTAACCTTTCAATAAAAATAGTTATCTGCAACTGGTTATCCTCATTCCTTACACTGACACCGCGGAAATGTTCTTTCCGCTAAACTAATCAATCTGTCTTCATATGTACACACGACTTCCCATTCCTTTTTCTTCATCTTGTGTAATTTTGCAAATAAATCTTGTGGACATCTTTCTTCTGCATACCTAAAGATTAATATTGTTATAGTAGGACCGGTATCACTGCAAACGAATTAAAATCCATAATTGTCAACGTCCGTGCCAGTAGAATCATCCGAATTACTATCTCATCTCCCAAAAAAAGAAAGGTATCTGTAATCCCCATCATAGCTGTCTCAGCACATGCCAAAAGACATAAGGCGAAACCGCACAGAAAGTTAACAAAACCGTCTCTTCCCTGTCATACGATATGATCAATATCGGAAATCGGAATATTGAAACACGATTAAAAATTGATGAAACGCACAGCTCACGGTGTGCACAGAGCACTTAACTCAGCAGCTTCTGCAAAAAGACGAACTTAGAATATGAAGAAAATGCAAAAATGAACACTTTCAGACATAGCCTTTAATGTTTCAGTAGCCTGTCCACCAGGTATGGACAGGAAGTTCACGTCTTCTTGAAAATGCTGATCGTCATATTTTTTTTTTAACGTATAGCGCTTGATGATGTTAGAACACCGTTTTTGTCTCCAAATCCGAACATATGAAACACTGTTATAGGTCGTTTCAAAATATTTTGAAGGTGTTTAAAATTCCATATCTCTGCAACCAATTGATTGATAATGCTGAAATTTTGCATATGGTCTTGTGATTTTTTGGTCCCAAGAAGTACATTCATTTCCTCACCAACAAACGTATAGTTTTAAATATTCTTTATTTGAAGTATACAAATTTAAGGCATTTTGGTCAAACCATATATTTGGAGGAATTACCGCTTCATATGAGTGAGCACCCACGGACTTGTCATCTTGAACGTAATGCGCGCCAATTTCCCTGTTTTAAGCACTAAAAAAACACATAAAACGCGTCATAGTTATAATTTTATATCCGGTGCATCCCATTTCCTGTCGCTTTGTTGTGATTTATGTGCAACGGCGTATCCTAATTATTGGGTAATTTCGTTAAATTTGTGATCTGTTAGTCAATGGGTATAAAAGTAAAGTTCCTTACATTGCAATCAGTGGCAATAAAGGTGTATAAATATTTTTGCATAGAAGCTAAGCGTGGAAAACTGTATCGAAGCATCTCAAAGCCAGAAAAGAGAACTATTCACGCATTGGGTATAAGCAAACGCTTTTCAAACAAGTGCTTAAAGCTAACGGAGTGTCCAGTTCAATCAAGACTAGGACGCTAGGAAGAAAGAAAGTAGTAGATAGTTTTGACAAGGAAGTGATTAGAAGAGCAATTTGTAAAATGTTCGATTCCAAAGAAACTGTGACTTTAAGAAAACTGAAAATTCGACTGAGAGCAGAAAATGACATTGTTGTGTCGAAACAACATTATGGAGAACTGTTAGAAGCATCGGTTTTACGTTTAGAAAGTACGATAGTGGTAGAAATGTCATCTGCGAGAAGCCGCACTTAGTTTCTATGAGGAGTAAATATTTACGTGAAGTACGGGAAATGCGTAACCAAGGTTATGATATTGTATTTCTAGATGAATCTTGGATAAATTCTCACCACACAAGTGCAAAGGAATGGCAGTTATCAGATGGAAGTATTAAAAGATATGTACCCACTGGAAAAGGACAGCGTATTATAATGGCACATGCAGGCAGCCGAAAAGAAGGGTTGGTGAAAAATGCAGAACTTATATTCACCTCTAATTATACTGACAACAGGGACTATCACACCGAGATGAATGGCCATATATTTAGAGAGTGGATTGAAAATACTCTTCTTCCAATTCTAGACAGACCATCCTGTCTGGTAATGGACAACGCGTCGTACCACAACGCTGTGGCAGAAGAAGACAAAATTCCTACATCTACCAGTACAAAAGATGTTATAAAGATTTGGCTAAGAAAGGAAGGAATTCCATTTAACGAGGGATTTTTGAAACCTTAATTACTGTCACTTGTTAAGAAATCGCAAAAGACCAAAGTATTCCAAATAGACAAAATCATTCAACAGCATGGTCATACGTGCTTGAGACTGCCCCCTTATCATCCACAATTAAACCCCATTGAACTCGTTTGGGCAAAAATTAAAGGGCAGGTGGCAGCTGAGAATACAAGTTTTAAACTATGCGATATAAAAGGACTGACATATGCTGCTCTATCACAGATTGACAAAGATTTTTGGTGCAAATGTGAAGATCATGTCTTAAAAGAAGAAAATGACTATTGGAAAAAAGATGGACTATCGTTCGTTCAGCCCAGATTAGTAATCAATATGTTAGACTCCTCTGATTCAGAATAAATGAAATAATAATGGACGTTTTTATATGTCCGCATGATCAATCTTTAGCTAAAGTTGATAACGTTTTGAAAATGTAAAGATTCTTGATATGTGTACTGCAGGCATGCAAAGAAACTAAATCACTTTCATATGTCTTGTTTACGTAAAATAATGAAAGTCACATGGAAAGACATAAAACGAACAATGTAGCTCTTTACAGTGAAGAGGATCCCGTGCTTACATCGGACTCTTTAGTCACATGCGTACCCATAAACAATAAATTTGCTTGATATGTCATGCTCGTTATCGCTCGCAACGGATAATTAATTTTTTTAAATGTATTCTTTGTTGTATATTGTTTAAATAGTTTTCATTAATGGAACTGTTTATACGCTGATTTGTTTTAGACCGTCTGTAAAGGCTATAACATTGACATTCTTATAGTATTTTAAAGAAAGTAAACAATAGAAAGTAAACAGTTGATAAACGCCTCCAACTTTCAAGTTGTGTAGAGACGCCTATGTCGAGAAGCTGATTTCCATTAATGTACGGTAAATTATTTTCTCCAGGAGCAAAAAGATCCGTAAATTCACTGAGATCAAAGGAAAGTGCTGCTTCATGATGAAGCATACTTCCTACATCATTAAATTTTGTGAAATCGGTGGGACCTTGGAAAAACAAGGCCAGATGCAAAAAATCAAGTTTGTAAGTGCAGGGAAAGAGGAGATATTTCATGTTAATCGTGAACATTTAGATTTGAAACGACCAATAGTCATCGGATTATACCCGTCGCACACATCAAATAACACACCAAAAGATCTCCCTGCAATGTGAATTGTGAAATTATAAACCAGTTCACATGTCTACCCTCTATCTCACAGTTTATATTTTGATGGCTTATTGCTACAATACTAGCAGAAAAATCCTAAAGATCTACAACAATTACTTAATGAAATAAGCATGACAAGCAAAATATGGACTAGATATGAATATCAAATAGACTAAAACTATGATCATAAACAAAGAAAATACTCAAAACCCACAAGTGGATATCAAAATTGAAGGAATAGTCCTGGAGACAGTCCAGAACTACAACTACCTTAGACATACTATAACCAGTGATGGAAAACGTACAACTGAAATAAACAAAAGAATAGGAATGGCAGAAAGTAATTTTAATGTCATGAAGAACATACTAACATCAAAACAAATAACACCAGGGCTAAAACTAAGAATAGCAAAGTGTTACATCTTCTCAATATTACTATATGGTGCTGAAACATGGACATTAGACAAGAAAACAGAACAGAGAATTGAAGCCTTTGAAATGTGGATATATAGAAGAATAGGTAGAATTGGATGGAAGGCAAAGAAAACAAGCGATGAAGTCTTAAAACAACTAAAAATGAAAAGAGAAACTACTAAGCACAATTCAACCCAAAAAAATGCGATTTTTAGGCATGTTAAAAGACAACAGCTTCTAAAAATAATCCTGGAGGGGAAAATACAAGGGAAAAGAGGCAGAAGCAGACCAAGACTAATATGGACGAGTAACATCAAAAGATGCACCATCAAAGCAAGAGACAGAGCAGAATGGCGTTCCATGGTAGCCAACCTTCGTTACGGAGACGGCACTCGATGATGATTGCTACACTCAACTCACCTACCGTTTCAGTTGCTAGTCTCATCGCTTCATTGCCATGATCTAAGGTTTTTGCCATGTTTTACTATGTTATATTTAGCACTAATATCATTTCTCACTTCGATCGATAACTCGGCTGTAAAAACAATTTTCTATCGTTTGCTTATATCTAACTGTTGAATCTATATGTGCAAGAATTTGTTCCATATTTATAATTAGGCAATTAACATTTGCCTTTGTACACTCATCATTTGCATGAAACGATTTATATTTTAATATAATTTAACAACATATTTTCAATTCATAATACAAAGGTCTTGATCGTCTCTCTGGAAGGAAAACGCAGTTTATATTTAACTGCTGTGGACAAATTTCAATTAAATTTATTAACTTAAAAATATATTTCAATTAAATACAATTTTATAACGCTTGTATTCAACTAAATAATGATTCAGTAATTTTCATTTCAACAATCAATTCAAAATGACAATCAATCAATTCCTAAATATAATTAAATAAGTAGGTACTTCACACCTGATCTTGGAAAATTAAAGTACACATGCAATGTTTATATTTCTTGAGCAGAGCAGGTTACACTCACGCGGTCACGTGATTACACGGCTCTCTCTCTCTCTCTCTCTCTCTCTCTCTCCTACTTCTCCAGACACGTTTTAAGTTCGGCGATCTCACAATGTTCCCTTGTTGACCTGGATTTGTCGTACGCTAATTGACGATTTCAATCTTAATCAGTCTTAACGTGCTCTGTTGTCTTGCAATATTTGAGAGTCTCGTGACATGACGGACTGAAGTTACTTGAATTCTTTAGTTGTGAACTTGTTTGCATAAATTAGACTTGTCTCGATAACTTGAGCTTCTATGCTAACTTGAGCATGTTTTGTCTTGAGCTAGTATGATAACTTTGCTATTTTCACTTCTTGGTCATTTGTCCGACTTGAATATTAAATACTAACCTGAATATCTATCTATTGTCCTTTCGAGCCGAAGACGGCACATAGGGCAGAACCACAATCTCAAAACAGAAACCTTGCGTGTCAAAATGGCACATATTGCAGAGATCACTGCTTACTAAAATCTATGGTTCTGTTTCCATAACATGTTTTTTACAATGACAGCTTGTCAAGCCATCGATCAACCTCCTTAGTCGCCTCTTACGACATGCTGGAGGTCACAGTGTCACTATTTAATATATATATATATAACTTGCTAATTCCTTCCACTGAACCTGACTTCTCTTGTTACTTGATTTACTTCGTAAGTTAGATCTATAGTTCGCTTCAGATTTTTTGCCTCACTTCAAAAAACCACAGCTCAGCAACCATTTGTGCTACAGTGCTGATATTTTGCATGTAACCTACTGAATCTCATAACGTAATAGAAAAAATAATTCATTGCAAACAAACTGCTGGTTTTTCTTGTGCGCTTGCTTACCAGGAGGATAAAAGTATGATTAAACTTGGGCACATTTGAATCAAATTTAAGAGTATTTACCCCTTCCATATCACTTCAAGAATGATTTAAACATCTTCATTTGGGAATTTCCTTTATATGTTGGTGGGTAAAGGCACCGGTTTACACTATTGAATGCAAATGTCAGATTTTTGTCAATATTTGCACATATGTGTAGCAAATTTCTCTTATATTCGGTGCGCAATTCTGGTTTTGCACTTACGGATTAAAATTGTCAACTTTTTGTATCACGTCATTAGTATAACGTCACCAAAAATACAAAATCAAATTATTTACATAGGCGTGTTTTGTGAGTTGTGCCCTTAACAATGAGTTTAAAGTTGAAATTTGTTACTGAACAAAATATTACAAAGAAATTATATTTATATTTTTGTAGAGAGGCAAAACGAGGGAGTCTATCACAGCATATCAAATCCTGAAAAGAGAACGATGCACGTGTTAGGTTTAAGTAAACGGTCGTTTCATAGATCAGTGAAAAATGTTCAATGTGAATGTTCAAGGAAAGAAAGAAGTCGAGGAAGAAAACATTTGTTAGACAGTTTTGACAGAGAACTTGTCCGCAGAGAGATTTGTAAAATGTTTGACTTAGGGAAGAAGTTACCATAAGGAAACTTAAGATTTGGCTTAAAAAGAACACCAGTATTGATGTATCAAAAACTACACTATGGAGAAGTGTGCGGAGTTTAGGCTTCACTTTTAGAAAATATTCTTGTGGAAGAAACATCATTTGCGAGAAACCTCATTTAGTAGCTGCAAGAAGCAAATATTTACGTGAAGTTAGACAAATGCGTAATGAAGATTATGACATGTGTACTTGGACGAAACATGGATTAATGCCACCACACAAACGAAAAGAATGGCAGTCATTAGATGGGACTATTAAAAGGTATGTACCTAGCAGCAAAGGAAAGCGCCTTATAGTGGCACATGCTGGGAGCAAAAATAATGGCCTGGTGGAGAATGCTGAACTTGTTTTATTGCAAAGTCAACTGATAACCAGGATTATCATTCAGAGATGAACAGTCATTGTTCAGAGATTGGATTAAAGACACTCTTTTGCCTTTATTAGATCGACCATCTTGTTTGATCATGGATAATGCATCTTACCATAACAAAGTGGCACAAGAAGATAAAGTTCCAACATCATCAAGCACTAAAGCTGAAATAAAGACATGGCTGACAAGGGAACAAATACCATTTAACGATATGTATCTCAAGCCTGAATTACTTTCACTTGTAAAACAGATACAACGGCCAAAGATATTTCAAATAGATAAATTAATTGAAGAACATGGTCATAGATGTTTGAGGCTGCCTCCATATCACTCACACCTAAATCCTATTGAATTAGTTTGGGCAAAGATCAAAGGGCAAGTAGCATCCGAAAATAAAACTTTCAAATTATCTGATGTTAAGAGCTTACCAATGTTGCTATTTCAAACATAGACAAAGATTATTGGGCTAGTTGTGAAGACCATGTTATGGTTGAGGAAGATAAGTATTGGAGAAACGATGGTCTGTGGGTTATTCAACCAAAAATGGTAATACGTCTATTAGATTCGGCAGATTCTGAATAAAAACTCATTTGTTTGAACTTACTGAAGTGACTTTGTTGGAGTTGGAAACTCTGGATACGGACCACTTCAGGAACTGTTTTTTTAGTGAGTTGACGATGTATTCTGTGTTCTTAAAATAAATAATTTCTATTCGGTGAATGTTCGGCCTATTTTGATTTGATTCAATATTAGTTGTATAATTAAAAGAGCCCAATCCAAATGGGTAGCATGTTGTGAAAAAGTGCAATTGTGGCGGTTTATTCCCTTCAGGCATGACAGGAACACTTACTTACTTACTGTCTTATTATAAAGTAATAATGTCCCTTATATAAAAATAAAAGTTACGCCTTTTCCTCTAAAAAGTGTAAAAGATCTTCATTTACCGTACATTCTGTTTTTGTGTCAAAATAAATACAAATATGAAGGAGATCAAAGGAAGTTGCCGCTTTGAGGAAACGGTAACACATACGATAATTTAAATGATAAATTCGTTACGTCATTGAAAATCTAAGGTCGCATGCAAAAAATCACGGTATTCTATCAGACGGTTTTCGAGATATTACTGGAATTAGGGAGGCAAACAATCTGAAACAAACTATAATAACATTTATACTGTTAATATAATGCGTATTTTCTTGTTATACTTTGTAACATTGTTTAAATATTCTTGACAGTTGGATTCTTGGGGATTTTTTTTTTAAAAAGAGATGCTTCATCATATACCTTGATTTGATGAAGCATCTCTTTTTTAAAAATATCATATCTGTGATATTAATGACCACAGACCAGGAGCCTCCAGTATGATTGATACAACTGTATATATACCTTCATCATATACCTTGATTAGCCGTCTGTGATATTAATGACCACAGACCAGGAGCCTCCAGTATGATTGATACAACTGTTGCACCAAGCACTTCATCAGCAGAGCCAGATCTATGGAATGTTAATCTGACATTGTTCTTGAAAGATGTCCAAGTTAATGAGACATCAGAATCGTGTGGCAGCAGCAACAAGAAGGGAGCGGAGAACATCAAGTTCTGCTGCTATAAAGGAGACTTGCCTTGCTATCCCAGAATTGCCTTAAATGGAATCACTGTAGTTGAAAACTTCTCCTCTTGTGTAAACTACACATTCACATCTAAGAGTGAATCAGTGAAGGTCACAAAATCATATTCTCTCTGTGGTTTTACTAACTACAGGTCATGTGGCTTCTGTTGGATTGGAAATGACAAATTACCACCACTGTGTGTCTATATGTTTGGAATTGGAGTCATCAATGATGGCCTAACATCATCAAGTGCTATGACGATCATCATTTTCGGGAGGACGTGAACTCCCATGGTATATGGTGGATAGGCGGCAGGAACCATTGAAGGCTACGTCTGAAAAGTGTTCCTTCTTGCAGTTTCCTCATATTCCAAGTCCGGCTTGTTGCAGGAGCTACTGAGTTAAGTGCTCTGTGCACACCGTGAGCTGTGTGTCTCATCCGTTTTGATCCTGCTTCGATATCCCGCTTGTTTACGATGAATGATGATATCGTATGACAGGGAACAGTTGGCTGTGTTCACTTTCTGTGCGGTTTCGCCTTATGTCTTTTGGCATGTGCTGAGACTGCTACGATGTGGACTACAGTTAGCTTTCTTTGTTTGGGAGATGAGTTGGTAATTCGAATGATTCCACTGGCACGGGCGGTTGAGCAATTATGGATTTTATTCGATTGCTGTGATGCCGAGGCCTTCCATAACCATAACCAATAACCAATACCTTGATTTATTTCATATCGAAAATATCTAAAGGAGTATTTTACCGATTCATTATACTTGGAAAAATAATAATAGTTCATTAGTTCATGAACAACTTCTTAATGTTCACCAAGTACTTTTATGGATTAATCTATCACACCTGGTTTTCACAGCAGCAAAGTGAAGTATGTGCTAGTGTGATTCAATATCTGTAATTGAGCACAATAACCTCACCAGTTCTCAACAACTGTTATCACGTGTCTTAATGGAATTTAGTAGTTCTATGTAGCGTCACATGAATATCGCAACAGTTGTAGTTACAATGACAGACAACTGCACTTAAGTTTCAAAACAGTTTATTACACTAGTCTCTCGATCTTGACACAGTGGTCATATTCAATATCACATTCATGTCTTAGGTAAATGAATTCTCCCACACATTCACAACTGTGCTTATCTTAATTCTTCAATATCACATCAATGTCTTAGGTAAATGAATTCCCCCACACATTCACAACTGTGCTTATCTTAATTCTTCAATATCACATCAATGTCTTAGGTAAATGAATTCTCCACACATTCACAACTGTGCTTAACTTAATTCTTCAATATCACATCAATGTCTCAGGTAAATGAATTCTCCCACACATTCACAACTGTGCTTATCTTAATTCTTCAATATCACATCAATGTCTTAGGTAAATGAATTCTCCCACACATTCACAACTGTGCTTATCTTAATTCTTCAATATCACATCAATGTCTTAGGTAATGAATTCTCCCACACATTCACAACTGTGCTTATCTTAATTCTTCAATATCACATCAATGTCTTAGGTAAATGAATTCCCCCACACATTCACAACTGTGCTTATCTTAATTCTTCAATATCACATCAATGTCTTAGGTAAATGAATTCTCTCACACATTCACAACTGTGCTTATCTTAATTCTTCAATATCACATAAATGTCTTAGGTAAATGAATTCTCCCACACATTTACAACTGTGCTTATCTTAATTCTTCAATATCACATCAATGTCTTAGGTAAATGAATTCTCCCACACATTCACAACTGTGCTTATCTT